>CM066984.1:120163750-120331250 GCA_033977485.1 Hydrangea macrophylla | reverse complement strand
AGAGGTAAAAAGCATCTCATTTTGTTATATGAGCTGGTCGTCGCTTTCAGCTAAATAGACGAAGAAGACCATCAATAACCGTTCATATGGAAAGGTACTCACTCAATCACTCGCCGTTGGATCTTAGCAAAAAAAAAAAATCTTGCTCTAGGATTATAAAAGTTAAAATAGTCTTAACATTGTTCACTCATGTCTCAATTGGGTCTTATGTATCTCATTTTATAATTATTTTGTCTATGTATCATCAACACAATTACTAAAATAGGACACATGTCACCATAATGCCTGAGTGAGAAGTGGACGACCGTTTTTGGATGAGAAAAATACTCTCATAAAAGCATTTTGGGTAAATTAAACTGAATAACCCTGAGTTAATGTCAATATATAAGGACTTCTCTTGTGGTATCGGAAATTAAAATGACCTCCCCTGACATTTAGTTTGGAGTAACAATTTTCACCTTCTGTTAGTCAACTTTGCGTTGACCATTATTATTATTTTTTTTGTTAAACCTTTTTATAATGACCAATTTACTCTTATTAAAGCTAATCAAAATTTGATTATATATATATATATATTTTCTTTCTTATATGCATATGAAAGCATAATTATTCACTACTGATAAATTTGTTCGTTCATAATGAGTTTATATTTTAAGGGAACTACTACTCGCACTCCATGGACTACTCATGGAGTGCATGATACTGTTAATACCACATGCTTTAAGAGTGGTACTATAGAGTGTATTTAGTAAGTTTTAGAATGCAAAAAACATTTCCCTATTTTTAAACTAATAAATTATAGTATTTGTTTGAGGGATTATATAGATAATTTTACACACTATTAGCTTTTTTTTAGGTTTCTATCTTTGATAGGAGAGATCAATGTAATTTTACGTACTATAATAAGGGTCCTTGTGTTTTGACCTTATATCAGGGGAGGTCAATATAATTTCCTCAAACTATTTTATGGAAGGATATTCTTTGTGCTGATGGCCACAAGTGACCTTTCAGTTTTTTGTAGTTTAGCTGTGACATTTTTTAGCTGTACTTGAAGAGTTTGATGGAGATACTCTAAATAAATAAAAATCAAGCCAATCCTTGAAAATCACATTTCAGGGTTTATTAACGACTTCTATTTCTATAATTTGATCACAAAAGTTTATGATTACAAATGTACAATAGCTACAGGGGATTTGCCAGACCAGTGGTAGATACAGGGGATCAGTGACCAGTGGTCAACCTAGCTTTTGAAAAATAACACTTTTATATATGTATTTATAAAATTTTCAAATTTTATTAAACTTTACTCACCTAAAATAAGTAAACTTATTACATAGTCCCAAAAAAATATTAGTTAAGCTAAAAAAAAAATGGATTTATATGTAATACGTTGGCCCAATTATACTTCATTCTCCAAACAATTGAAAAAAAAACTTAGGATGTGTTTGATAACCCAAATAAGTGCATAAAATGAAAGCTTTCAGCACTTTTTTTTTTTTTTTTTTCAGTGCGTTTGATAATAACCACTTAATTGAAAAAGCAGCCAAAAAATCACTGAAACTTTAAGTGAAAAAATTCTACTGAAAATAATCACTGAATGTAGTCTATTTCAGTAATTGAAACACTGTTATTTGTATTGCAAATTCAATCACTTAAAATTTTCAATACTTAATTTCAGTTTTATCATACGGACCCTTATTATATGTAATATATATTTGCCTAATTACAAATAGATCCAAAAAATTTTGCCTGGAAGGATGTGACTCTAAGCTCTTGTACGATTCCTGGATCCGACACTGTGCCAGACAATGTTATTATAGCTATTAGTATACTTTAATCACTAAAAATGAAATTCAAAAGCTATTAACAAACGAAATATATGGTTAAATTCATTTTATTGCTTGCTAATCACAAGCTTTGTTCATTTTATGTAATCCATATAACACTAGCATATTGGATTATAAGTATAAAATCATAGTATTGGCCACTCAAAAAGATGCATTATTTCTCCCTCATAATGCATTGATGTATCTGCTAATAAGTAATCATTTTTATAAACTGTACTTAAAACAAGTTTTTGGAAATACCTGATCATTATTGCTGCGAGGACTTCAATGAGTTTGAAATCTATGTTATGTGGATCTGCTGTCTTGCAAAGTCAATAGCTTAATCTCCTTTTCAAAATGGTCAAATTGTTTCTTATTTTTATTTTTATTTTTAAAAATTAAATTAGGTCTCTTTGGTGTAAATTCAGACTCTTTTAAGTAAAAAAAAAATGTATTTTAAAGTTGAAGCTTTCTGAGCGTTATCTTTAGCAAAAAAAAAAATGCATAAACTTAATCAACTGTCTTCTTGTTCAATCAGGAATATAATTTTTGACTCTAGAATATGAAAAACACAAAAATAAAAAGTAAACTTTCATGTGGCAAACTATTGCCAATCCCTAGCCAGCCTTTCTGTAAAACCAATTAAGGAATTATGCAGTGAAACTAAACAGGTGAATCAGGTGATGGTCAATGGTTACAGTCAAAGACAACCTTTAGGCGCTTTTATGGCAAAATCAGAAGGATTGGGTTCCATTTAGTTCTCACTTCTCAGTATATCTTCCCCAGAAATTAGACCAAGCCCCACAATCACCTACTTGAACTCATCTTCCCCAAAAGACTTCAAACAGAGACTTTACCTAGTTTTTCCCCCTCATTTTTCGAAAAGACACAAGCAGCCACATTACATAAGACCGCAGAAAGAATGAAAGCGATACTACTTACAGTGTTTACACACAAAGATATCGTTAAAAAGAGGACGATGGAACCCTTTCTGAACTACAACATTATTTGAGTAGGCTGCTTTGATATTTCTATAAGCATCTGCTATATAATCTGGCTATATAATGAATCCCCTGAGCAATTCAACAGAAATGAGCCTTTCATCAATTATTACATTTACAGATCAGTGCAGCTATATTATGGTTGACAGCCCGATGACCCTACAAGCTGCAAAAGAGTATTAGAACATCAAACAATCAGCAAAAAAATCTGAACTGAACTATCCAGCTTATTGGTTTTCAGGGGAGAGGATGCACCGAGAAGCCTGTGCAAGCTCACAGAGATGAGCAGAATACACATCATGGATTCAGAACAACACAAGGACAACAATCACAAACTTAAGTTGTTCAAGACCCTAATTCCCAATTAATTGGCATTAAAAATAATTCATATTCCTCGTGCAAATTGCTTCTGCCAAGGAAACAAAATCGTTTTTTTTTTCCATGGGTAGGGAAGAAAAATCATAAGTAGAGTATGGAAAGTTCAGGAAGTTCCTTCTCACAAGTGAGTGAGTCAGTGCACTCGTATGTGTGTGGGCACGGTAAGGCAGGGTCAAGTAATTGACAATTCTAAATCCATTCTTAGAAAGCCAAATTCGTTGCAATTATAGCACAATGGTGAAGTACTGACATGGCGTCTCAGAAAGAAGAAAGATTTAAGGGCTCAATTCTCCTCAATTTAAATATATATAACAGATTCTCCTGCAATATACATATGAATTCACATTGATGAAATTGAACCCTTGACCTTTGCCGATCTTGAGATGCCATGCCAGCACTTTACCACTGTGCTACCCCAACAACGTAAATCTATATTGAAGACCATCCTGTAATATGGATACGGATTTCCAATTATGAGAATAGAACTCTAGACGCTATTCCTCCCTGTAAACAAAGGAAAGAAGCACAGAACGAAGAAGAAAAAAGATGATTTGCAATTCATCCTTCATCTTCATAGTTCTAACTAAGGCCAAAGGTGTCACAAGTGTAGCACAACGGCGAAGTGCTAGTATGACATCGCAACGGAGGGGAAGGTTCATGGGTTCAATACTCATATCACTGGAAATTTCTAATGAAGACTCCTCTATAGTATGGGTACGAATTAGGTGATGAGAGTTGAACCCTTGACCCTACTCCTCCCTACCTGCATAGGAAGAAACCATACAAAAACAGAAAGAAGACGGTGAAAATTCATCCCTTATTTGACAGTTCTCAATCCACTAAAGCGAAAGATGATAACATTTTAGCACAACAGTGAAGTGTTGACTTACCACTCAGGAAGGGGAAGGGCCAAGGGTTCAATTCTTATCACTATATATAACCATACTGAAGATACTTCTGCAGTAGGGATATGGATTTATAGTAATGAGAATTAAACCCTTGACCCTACTCCTCTCTTCATAGGAAGGAAAGAACTATAGCAAAAAAGAGAGAAGATGAAATGGAAATCTGTCCCTCATCTAGCATGGTAATTTGCATCCTTCATCTGAACAATACATGCCAAAATTATCTAAACAGATCTGCCTCTTTTACCATTCTCAAGAGTCAAGACAGCCTCCAAGATTTCACAAGGTTTTGGTTTCCAACGCTTCTTCCAAAATCACCCCAAAAATTCCAATATTGAAACACCCCAATAGATTCTCCCTCAAATACATGAAAAGCAACTCAAAGGTCCATGCTAGTGACCATAATAGATCAAGCAGCTCCACCAACTGTTTGAGATGATAAATCCATTCCAAAATAGCTGACTTGAAACCATCACCCAAGTAACCTTAGTTATTTACCATCAAACTATCACACATACACTCATTCAAGGATATAACTAAAGACATTAACTGAAAGAAGCTTTCTCAATGTGCAAAAGTGAGAATCTTTGACAGTAGCTAAGAGAAAGCAATCCCTAACAGAACTATTTTCAGCCACCATCAATTGCCAACAGAGGTTTTCAATCAAGACTATTGTAACACTATCTAAGGGTGTTAGAAAAAACGGTCCAATCGAATCGGCCGACCAAAACTGACGGGCTTTACACAGTTTGGTTGGTTCTTTAAGGAACCGGCCGGTTGGTGGTTTTGATTATAAGCAAAACTGAATTTTCGGCTCTGCTCACGGTTTTCTTATATATATAGCACCGAACCTGCCGAAACCGACCGCCTTACTTAAATGTATATATACAACGTATATAGTACACATAGAATAAGATGGAAATACTAGCCTCAACACATTTCTCTCTCTCTCTCTCTCTCTCTCTCTCTCTCTCTCTCTCTCTCTCTCTCTCTCTCTCTCTCTCTCCAATCGCTCAGGCATTGCCCAAGGTCCTCTTCCTCACTCCGCCGTCGCTGATGATCATCACTCCACTGCCAGTTAAGCAGCTAACCCCACTCTCTCTCCCTCTCCGTCTCCATCCACGATTCGGCTAGATCTGAAACTAAGAAAACCATAGCCGATAACTTGAACTCACTACTCCACGATTCGGCTTCCTCAAGGTCACCATCACAATCGTCCTTCTTCCAAGGTAACCCCTTTCTCTCTTCCACCTTATCCCCATGAATTTCTGCCTGGTAATGTATTAGATCTATTTGATTTTGTTTGAGAGCTTTATGTTTGTATTGTGGGTATCATGAAACCGAACCGATTCTGACCGCCGACTACATGGTCGGTTGCAAGTCGACTCACCATGGTTTTGGTCAGAATCGGTTGTTGTTTTAGGAACACTTGAATATGGAAAAATGAAATTGTGTATTATTTTTCCACTATAAATCTGTTATATACATGTTACATTGAATGATAAGAAAGGAAATAACGAAAAGACATTTAAGAATGAAATAAAAATAGATATTACAATCACTAAAATAACTAAAACCACATTCTACGGGCTAACAATCCGGGATATGAATAATCATATCCAACACTCTCCCTCAAGCTGGTGCGAAGATATTCACAAGACCCAGCTTGCTCAATGAAGACTTCAATAAAGACGGTCCAACAGATTTAGTAAGCATATCAGTAGCTTGATCAGTTGATGGAACAAAGTTTGGAACAATAGTACCCGAACAAACTTTTTCTCGAATGAAGTGAATATCCACCTTAATATCCTTGGTTCGTTCATGAAGATCAGAAGCAAGCAGAATTGCAGACTTGTTATCACAGAAGAATGTAGAAGGCTCACTCACGGGAAAACCTAATTCGGCTAAAAGAGAACGAAGCCAAAGTAATTCACAAGTGCCTTGAGCCATAGCATTCGGCTTCAGCAGAAGACATAGAGACCACTGCTTGCTTCTTACTCTTCCATGATAGAAGGTGACTACCATTGAATGCACAGAAACCGGATGTAGAGCGCTTTATCATTCTTAAGACCCTGCATAATATGCACAGTAAAACAAGAGACCCCAGTCTGTTTTCCTGCTGTATAAAAGAGACCGAGACCAGGGCAAGTTTTGAGATATCGCAAGATATGGTGGACAGCATCCAAGTGTGTGGTACTGGGAGAGTGCATAAATTGGCTCATGACACTCACTACAAAAGTGATATCTGGTCTAGTGTTGGTTAGACAGATTAATCTCCCAGATAAATTGAGGGATCAGGTAACAAATCTCCAGACTCAACAATTAACTGTAGATTAGGATCCATAGGTGTGGACGCAAGAAGACACCCCATCATACCAGTATCCTTCTAAAAGGTCTAGGACATACTTTCTTTAAGTCATTAATATTCCATTACGAGACCGGGCAATTTCAATACCGAGAAAATATTTAGGAGGCCCTAAATCCTTAACTTCAAAGGCACGACTGAGATCCCTCTTAACTTGAGTAATCCCCACAGTATCATACCCAGTAATAATTATGTCATCCACATAAACGGAAATAACAATACAATGATCATCCATAGAGCGACGAATAAAGCATGTATGATCTGAATGACATCTAGTAAAACCAAGAGATATTATCACATCACTAAAGCGACTAAACCAGGCTCGAGGTGATTGTTTCAGCCCATAAAGAGATTTACGAAGTCGACATACTTTACCAGAATACTCCCCCTCAGCGCGAAAACCAGGTGGAGGATCCATGTAGATATTCTCCTTGAGATCACCATGGAGAAAAGCATTCTTGACATCCAATTGATGAAGAGGCCAAGAATAAGAAGCAGCGAGGGAAATAAGCAAGCGGACCGTGGTAAGCTTAGCGACCGGAGCATACGTAGCACTGAAATCTTTCCCTGGAATCTTAGTAAAGCCTTTTGCAACAAGGCGGGCCTTGTATCTATCAATTGAACCATCTGCTCGATATTTAACCGTAAAACTCACTTGCAGCCAACCGTCTTCTCACTAGGTGGAAGAGAAACAAGTTCCCATGTCTTATTTTGCTAAAGGATATCCATTTCTACTTTCATGGTCTGGGTCCAATTTGGTTCTGGAGAGCTTCTAACACTGACCGAGGAATGAAAACATATTCAATATGACTAAGGAAAGCCTGGTAGGGGCATGAAAGATTAGAATAAGAGAGATACTGGAAAATAGGATGGTTAGTGGAACTTGAAAAGCCATATCGATTTACAGGGCGAGAAACACGAATGGAACGTCGAAGAGGAGCAGGAGATGCATTACCTGACACTAGAGAAGATTTGGGCAATGGAGGTAGAGCACGAGGACGATGAGAATAGTGATGAGCAGGAGAGGATGTGACAACCGGAGGAAGTAAGTCATCAGAAGGAGGAGAGCTCTAAAAAATAGGAACATGAATTGGGAAAGCTTCAGTGGTGATGATTGGAGTGGGAGTTTCCAAAGGCAGAGGTGGCCTGCAAAAAAAGAAATATCCTCCAAGAAAGTAACATCCATAGAATGATAAAGGCGTCGAGTGGTCGGATTGTAACACCTATACCCTTTGGACATGGGGGAATTGTTGAGATTGTCCCACATCGGAGGACTTATAACCTAGCTACTCAATATATAAGTTCAAGAGGCTACTTCACCCATTACCAATTGGTTTTGGGTTGGATGCTCCAATTTAACATGGTATCAGAGCATGTTCTTGTTGGGCACAATTTGTCCACGTGTGCTCCATGTCACCCTAGACATCTAAATTAGTTTAAGTCATTGATCTGTATTGGCCCCTTTATTGAAGTAATACGATGTAGACCCCAAACATCTGAGTGCCCTAATTGAAATGGACTAGACACACGATTATTAACTCGGGGAGCAAATTGGACACTGTGATGCTTCCTCAATTGACAAGACTCACTCTAATACCCGTACCCGGAAAAAGGTAGTAATATTTATTTCTCATGCATTAACTAATATGCTTAATTGCATGCGATGATTTGGGTGAGTTTCAGTCACCCCGATGTGATAAGTGCTTGATAAATGGCACAGTTTGATAGATATGACGTGGGACCCACGAGAGGTCCAGATTGGATAAATTGCATTTATATGATTAAATGAATATTTGTTAAATTGTTTTCAATATTTTATTGCTAATTGTGACCTTTTATGGTACCAGTTTGGATACCCATGTGAGAGCAAATAGGGATATGATTTATAACTAGTAGGTTAATTAGCAACTTCATAAAATATTTGGGACCACATTTGAGACTCACACGTGACATAAACGCATACCCACTTAGATATTGGGTAGTTAATATAAAGGTTAGAGAGTCTCAAAATAAGCTTTAGAAGTTTTGGGGGTGTAAACGCAATTATGACTAAGAGTCATAAGTTTGTAAGTTTGGACTAGGCACGTGTGCCTTCATCTTCATTTTATAAAATAAAAAAAAAGGGGGAAAAAAAGATATAGAGATACAGTAGAGAGCCTAAACGAGAAAGAAGAAAAAAAAAGTTTCTCGTTGCCGTTTCATCGCCGTAACTTCACCGTTCGACCTCTATTTCGCGAACCAAAGCCATATTCGGACTCGTGAAGGTAAGAGGAATATTTCTATGTCTTTCTTTTTCAGTTTTGGTGATGTTTTTCGATACCTATTTTAAGGGGTGATACATATATGTGATCTATATATGTAGGGATATCATTGGGAGTACCTAGAGGTAGTTTTGCGAAGAAATTTAGGAATTCTTAGCTTATATTGGACCCATTCGTGAGCTGAGTGTCCTAATCCCAAAATTGGATATTTAATGTTATTTATTTATTAGTAAATGCTTAAATTGCTTAATTGTGATTAAGTAGAAAAGCATGTGATTAATTATTATTTAACATGTCTAAAAATGTTGAAATTGCCATGTTGACATGTTGAGTTGCTTATGTGCTTATTTGGGTCAAAGGGTGTCAATTAATAATCATCATTATTTAGCCCATATATAAGGGACGCCCATTCCTCAGAGAAAAGGGGGATGATGATGAAGTCCTCAGAGAAAAGGGGACGGTGGTGACGACCACAGCGAATTGACTACGGTCATGAGAGAATGAGTGATTTCGCTATATGCAACGGAAAAAGTGAGAATGGCCCAAAACCAGGGGTCCAGAACGATGGTGATTGATTACTTGACACGCCTGCGACCATTTATTGTTATGAATGTTTAATTGGTATTATGGATCATTAAATACTCCAATTGCATGATTGGTACCACGTACTCACTAAGCAAAAGCTTATTAGATTTTGTGGCTAATGACCACACAAGTTCAGATGAATATCCCAGTGAGAAACGTTGAACCATGGGGTTCTGGACAACTTGGGAGTATGTTTCTTTTGTTGTATATGTTAATACGTTGTTTGTGGGCGTACTCAGTTGGGTTGGGAGTTGGTTGTAAAATTTGTAATTAGAAACTTCTATTGTAGGCTTTAGAATTGAGACCAATTAGTGTAAGGATTTTGTAATAATCTAGTTTAATTTCTTCTTAGTTTTCAAGTGTCAGGGACATTTTAGTGGATCAGTTGGTAATGAATGATAATGGGTTTGTACGAGTAATTTGGTTTTGGTCATGTTTTCAACTCTTAAACAGGGAAATTGGTGTGGAAATTTGATGTGCAAAATCCGCAGGTCTATCTTTGGCCTGTCGACTTTTATGGAAACGGACATAACTCTTTCTAGAAAATTCGGATTTGCACGCCGTTTTTTGCGTTTGAACCGAGACTCGAAGGGCTATCTTTTGAAATAAATTGAAACTATATTTTCTTAATGAATATTTTACCCTTGGGCTGGTTTAATATAATAAAGTCATTTTCTTATGTTTAACTCTTGATTTTACTATTACTAAAAGATGTTTTGTTTTGGGTAGTTCCTTGTTACACGTCCTAATCCGTGTGGGGGCGGGTTGGGGTGTGAAACTCACATTCTAAAGTAGATAAATGACTTAAACTAGGTACGAGTAGCTTCAGATTGGCCAAGGAAGGATGACCAAGACGGCAGTGGATCTGGTGAGGAGACACAGTGGCAGGACAAGCTGTTGGGGTTGAAGAAGAAGGCAATTCATCAAAATAGTAAAGACCTTCGGATTCATGCTCTACGCCAATCGTCCTCCGAGTCGCCAAATCCTGAATAAGAACAGAATTAGGGAAAAAAGAAACACAAACATTAAGATCTTTAGTCAACTTCCCAACAGATATCAAATTAAAAGGTGAACGTGATATAAAAAGGACAGATGATAAGGACAAAGACGGGGATAATTGGACAGTCCCTATGCCTGCAACGGGCATAGAAGAGCCATTCGCCAAAGTAACGGGAGGTAAAGAAGAAGATGGCTCAAGAGAAGAAAAAAGAGTGGATATACCAGTGAGATGATCGGTGGCAGCAGAGTCAATTACCCAAGGACGAGTACGGGAAGTAAGACAAGCAGTGGAGGTACCTTTCTGAGCAAGAGATGTACTAGGAGCAGAAGCATGCTTAGAGGCCTGAAACTGAAGAAATTGAGAGTACTCTTCACCAGAAATGGAAATCGGATCACCCGCAGCAGGAGCATGAGAAGAGGATGAAGCATCACTAGAGACAACAGCATGTGCAAATCGAGCAGGGGGACCAATAAGATCCCAACATGTCTCCTTATAATGACCGTCCTTATCACAATTGGTGCAATGAGGACGACCACGACGACCACAGCCCCCATATCCACCACGATTACCACCACGGTAACCACCATGGCCACGACGGGGATTACATCACCCCGACCAACAGTGGGTGGTGGAGCCTGAGTAACTAAGGCAGAATGATTAGTAACAGAGGAATTAGAACCCTGATCACGAGATGTACTCCGGAGAACACACTGGTAAGTCTCAGCAAGAGAAGGCAGAGAGGCACCCCCTAGAATCTGGGATCGAACAGGCTCAAAATCAGGTTTTAAGCCAGCAAGAAACTTCATTACTGCCATTTGTTCCCTCTGTTCTTGCTGTTTCTTTGCATCAGTAGTAATAGGCATGACGTCGTTCAATTCTCCAACTAACCGTTTGAAGGAGGTAAAATACTCCGTAACGGAGAGATCACTTTGCTGCAACTGAAAGTACTGAGAGAAGAGATCATACATCCGAGTGAGATCGCTAGAGAATAATAGATGAGTATACTCCCAAATATCCTTACAAGTGCCCAAGTGACCGCACATATCCGCAATGTGTAGTTCCATGCAGTTCCAAAGGAGGGCAACGATTTGGGCATCCATTTGCTTCTATGTCTTGATAGCCTTGTCATCGGTAGTGGGAGAAGATTCGGTAAGATGAGCATCAAACCCCAAGCCAGTGAGAGCAATATGAACAGCCCGAGACTATTGGAGAAAATTGGACCCATTCAACTTCCTAGTGGTGAGTTGAGGGAGAGCTTTGGACTCCATGGATAACAGATCGGAACCAAACGAGCGAAAAAGGGACGAGATGTGAAGTGAAACAAAGCCAAAAGAAGCCCGAAAACCAAGATCTGCACCACACGTATACACAGAGTGCTGGCAGAGATGTGTAAGAGGTCGCCGGAGTTATTAGAGGACTGCCCAGAGGTCGCGAAGGTCAGGCGAGGCTCGTCGGAGGTGCTGGAGGGGAAGGCGAGGGTCGTCGGAGGTTCTGGAGGGGCTGGAGAGGTCGTCGGAGTTGCTAACAGGTGCTGGAGGGGTCGCCGGAGGAGCGGCGACGATGGACGGGGGTCGCCGAAGGCAGGCGACGTCAGGCGAGGCTCGCCGGAGGCTGGGTCAGGTGCTGAAGTGATGCGACTAGGGTTTTACCTTGTTGTGGCTTGCGGCTAAGATTTGTGTGGTCCCTTTGAGGCTTGCGGCTTGTGATTGGATACAATGAACCAGACTCTCGAACAGACTCTCGAACACGCACAGAGGTTCGGCAATGGACAACTCTCGGCCCTAACTTTGGGTCGGCAATGAGATGAGCGAACCCAAAATCGGCTGCTCTGATACCATATAAATGTGTGTATACTCACAATATATTGAATACATAGGACGAAGAATACAAGAGCCTATATATAGGCATCTAACTCCTAGACAACTAAACTAACTAAGCGATGTGGGACAACCCAAGATACAATAATACACACTATTAACAACCTCCATGCCACGTAAGACACCTAACAACAGACATAATGTGGCAGTTTTTTCGTTCCGCAACACTATTCTGTTCCGGTGTACAAGTACAAGTAAATTGTTGGAGGATACCCTGTTTATTAAGTTCACACCGAAAATCATTAGAGATATACTCGCGACCGTTATCAGATCTAAGAATGCGCACAACAGTGTGAAATTGAGTTTTAATCATTTGTAAGAACTGAACAACAAATTAAATGCCTCATATTTTTTCTTAAGAATATAAACCCACGTGCATCGTGTATAATCATCAATAAAAGTCGCATAATATCGATGTCTAAATAAAGCAGTAACCTGGGAAGGACCCTATATATCAGAGTGAATAACATCAAAGGCACAAGGAGCACGATGCATATGAACATACCTAGAACGAGTATGCTTAGAGAGTTCACAAACCACAAAATGAAATTTATTTGTCTTACAGGCTTTTATTAAAGAAGAAAATAGCAAACAAAGATACTTAAAATTAACATGCCCTAAACGAGCATGCCACAATTCTAGAGTTTGTAAAGAAAAAACATAAGATCCAGAATTCGGTAAAACAGATGCTTGAAGACTCGATGACTCTACGATAAGTGGTGGTGGTTCCCCAAAGTAATAGAGTCCCCCGCGCTCATACCCCGTACCAAAAATCCTCTTCGTAGTCAGGTCCTACAAGACATATCGATCAGGTAAGAAAATAACAACACAGTTACATTGTTTGGCAAGACAACTGACAGACACAAGATTGAAAGCAACTTTAGGAACATGGAGAACAAAGTTAAGGGTAATGGAAGATGATAAGCACACATCACCTTTACTAGAAACATGAGTGGTGGATCCATCACCAATACAAACATTTTGATTAATAGGTGTACTGGGGAAGAGAAAAATGATAACTTACTAGTCATATGATCAGTGGCTCCAGAATTCAGAACCCAAGTCGGAGAACCTGCCCGAACATAAAAGGCAGAAGAAGTACTTGAAGCAAGAGTACCAGTAGGAGCAGAGGTGGAAGTGCCTTGGTGAGAAGGTGACTGCAGAATGGATCCAAGCTGAGACTGAATCACACTAATCTGAGTCTGCAATTATCTAAGATCGGGAATGGCTAGGCTACAAATAGTATCAGCAATAGCAGCAGTACATAGAGGGCCAATATTACAATAATTACAAGCATACTGTTGTTTAAGCTCAGGATGGAGCTTAAAACAACGATCTCTAGTATGGCCTGGAACCCCGCAGTAACAACAAATAGGACGCTTGGTACCTAAACGAGCACCAGAAGTAGCTGCAAAGGCCATCTGATCAGCAGCAGTGGGATGAGACTCAATAGCAGGAACAGGAGCAGGAACAACGGGGTGAATCAAGCAACGTCGTCGCTCATCACCATCGATAGTAGCAAAAGTCTCATATAGAGAAGGCATAGGTGATGTGTTAACAATTTGAGCCCGAAGTGTTTCAAACTCAGGCTTTCAGTCCCATGAGAAACTGGTAAGTATACAGCCGGTTAAGACGCTGAAGACCAATAGAAGCGGCTTCAGCCGAATAGTCACTAAGAGGCTCATATTGAGCCAACTCTTCCCAGTGAGACTGTATAAAACCAAAATAGTCAGCTACACTAAGTCCCAAAGATTCTTAGGACGCCTGGGAGATATTCCGATACAACTCAAAAATCTGAGAATCATTGTGTGCATGCGCATACATCGGGGTCAAAGCAAGCCATAAATCATGAACTGTATCATGGTACATAAACATGTGATAAATACGATCTTCCATCGAATTAAAAAACCAACCCAGAATAGTACAATTGGTCAATGTTCCATTGGGCTAACTTAGGATCGGTGACGGCTGGTTTCTTTTCTTCACCTTGAATCCAACCAATTTTTCCTTTTCCACCTAGGTAAAGGCGGAGAGAACGAGACCACACTGCGAAATTCTGCCCATTCAGAAGCATGCTAGTAACCCAATGAGCGGGAGTGTGCTGTGAGAGATAGACATCCGGACGAGTTTCGAAAGAAGTCAGTTGAACACCATCTTTGTCTTTCCCGTGGGCCATCGAAACAAATGGATAGGAGTAGAATTGTCATCCGTAGCAAAGAAGGATACCGATCAAAGGCTGCCGGAAAAAAATCAGCAGCAGAAAAAAGGGCCCAAGAGAAGCAGAAAGGGGGCACGGAACAACCCTAAATCATCAGAAGACCCACAAGGGTAAGGCACAGCCTAAGAGCTGTGTAACTAATGGTGCAGGGGCTTGGTAAGGGCTACGCAGGAGAGGTGTGGGTTGCGGTCTGGTGCTGGTGCTGTGGAGCGGCTGCGGCTTGGTGGTGGTGGTGGTGGTGTAGGGTGGCTGCGACTTGGTGGTAGAAGTGGCTGGGGTTGCGGCTGAAGGTTAGGGTTAGGGTTTAGGTTGTAGGCTCTGATACCAACTTGAATATGGAAAAATGAAATTGTGTATTATTTATCCACTATAAATCTATTTAAATACATGTTACATTGAAGGATAAGAAAGGAAATAAGTAAAAGACATTTATGAATGAAATAAAAATAGATATTAGACAATCACTAAAATAACTAGAACTACATTCTACAGGCTAACAATCCGGGATATGAATAATCATATCCAACAGGAACAACGAGACTTTTTCGTTCGGTTGAGATTTAGTGCAGGAAACCGACCAAACCAAATCGATATCACCCATAACAATATCCTTGTTTAAGTGGTTTTGCTTGCAATAATTTTCAAGTCTTACAATTCCATCCTCTGGTGGTAGGAGCTCCATTCAAAATTCAGCATGGTCTACAGTAACCATTGCTAACATCATATCTCATTCTTTAGGTCATGTGACTCATGTTGAATTTTTAATGAAATTCTACCAATAAGGCATAGAGGGTAATAATAGTTAACTTCTAACAGATAAGAGCATCGCCACTCGAGATACTTAATCTGATCTGACACCTTCAATCGGATCAATTAGACATTACAAACACCTCTACCCAAAATGTCAAAGGCTTATCTGGCAAATAGCATACACTCTTGTATGTCAAAAAAGACATACAGGAGAGTTATTGCTAATTGAGTTTTTTGGAAAGAAAAATGACCACAGAATGACAAGAATTGCCTTATATAATGGGTTCTATTAACAATGCCTGAAGGGAACATATTAAGAAGCATATATTACCGTACTACCTACTTCCATTGGTATAAGATTAAGCAGTCTATATCACTTGTTTCTATACCTAAATTACCCTCACATTTTCCCACCACTTTTCTTTGTCTTTTCCCTCCATTCAAATCAAACATTGTAAGAAATAGTACTTGTATTAGCTTTTTTTATTTTATTTTATTTTATTTTTATTTTTTATTTTTAAATCTTGAACAAACAATTAAAACACACTAGATACAAAGGTTAAAAAGAAATTGGGATTCAATCAGTAATGTTACATTTAAAGAGGGAAAAGAAGATATATTTTTATTGGAATTTAATTGTTTGTTCAAGATAAGAAAAGTAAAGAGAGGAAAGAAGATATATATATCTAGGTTGAAAAACGGAGGGAAAAGAAAAGGGAAAAAGGTGGTGGGGGAAGTGTGGGGGTAACTTAGGTATAGAAAACAAGTGAGAGAAAAATAATAAATTCTTATAGAAAAAGCACCAACTTTGCTAAATCTTTTACCAAAGAAAGTACGTAGTAGGGTAATAAATGCTTCTTAATATGCCCTTTTGGCACGTATTAATAGAACCCTATATAAGAAATGAGGAAAAAAAATATACCAGTTAAGTAGAATAAAATAATCAATTTGACATATTGGGTGGAGTTCTTAAGAGCATCTCCAACCATTATGTCAAGAATGAAGATGCCAAATTTTTTTGAAGGCTCTATGTGGCAAATTGGCCTCTTCAAATTTAACATCTCTAGAATTAAGAATTTCATCCAATATGTCAAATTGATTATTTTATTACGCTTGACTTTTATTTTTTTGTCTTCATTTATTATATAAGGTATTACGCGATACAAATCTTACGATTCGATATGATTCATCATGGTATCAAGACACGAATCGAACATATACAAGAATCGAAGGTGAATCTTACGATTCAATTCGATTCACGATTCTTACGATTCACTTGAATGCTAGGCACAAAACAATATTTTTCCATTTTTTTTTTTTGTTGTTTTTTTTTTGTTTTTCAATTTTTTCTTAAAAAATTGATTACCAACCCTCTTTTAAACCACTTAGGATATGTTTATACAAGCCCAGAAAAAAAGAGGATATGTTTATACAAGCCTAGAAAAGAAAATGACATGTTTATAGGGTTTTTAAATTTGTTACCGAATCTTATGATTCACGATTCACAAATCCCCACTCGATTCACATGTATCATTTCGATTCCCGGTACGAATCCCGATTTGACAACTATGCTTGTGACCATTTTTTATTCGGCATTTCTTGTCATCTTGTGGCCATTTTTTATTCCAAAGATCTCAAATGACAATCACTCTCTTGTATGTCTTTTTTGACATACAAGAGTAAATGTCATTTGCCAGGTAAGCCTTCGACAGTTTGAGTGGTGATGTTTGTAATGTCTAATTAATCCGTTGAAGGTGCTAGGTTTAAGCATCTCCAATGGACATACCCTTAATTGTAGGGATGTCAAACTTGAAGATGTCAAATTGCCAGATAAGCTTTCAAAACAATTTGGCATCTTCATCTTTGACATAATGATTGGAGATGCTCTAAGTAGGTCAAATTTCAACCAATTCGGAGATGTTCTTAATTGTAGGTATGTCAAACTTGAACATAAGCCTTCATAAAAAATTGTCATCTTCATATTTGACATAATGATTGGAGATGCTCTAAGTATGTCAAATTTCAACCATGAGCTATAGGTAGACGTCAAACCTATCTTCCTCCAATTCACAAATTCTTCACCATCTTGACAATACAACTATATGAATGCCTCCCTTAGTCTTTCCTCACTTCTCCCCTCCTGCATTTACCTCAAACAATATTTAATAGAGGTGATCAAAAACACTCGTTCCCATTTGATATCTTTTTTCATTTTGCACATAAGCTAGCTATTCGCTTTTGTAATTTTACTTTGATTATCTGCTTTTGTCTTTGTGTCTTCACTCAAAAGCAAAGCTACCAAGCAAAATGACAATAGCCTAACGCTAGGGGTGAAATTGGTCGGGTTGGTTTGGTTTTTGACGATGTTTTTGCACTTAAAAAACCGACCGAATAGGCTCAGTTTGGTCGGTTTTTTCAGTTTGGTTTGGTTTTTTGGCTGTGAGTAATTTTTGAAAAAAAACGGCCGAATTGTCGGTTCGGTTCGGTTCGGTTCTGCGATTTTTGCTTACACCCGTACCAAACGCAAATAATTCCTCATGTCTTCATATTAAAATTGCATGTCAATTGATGTAATTTACTGGTACACTAATGGTCCTTTTGCAGTATTCATTTATATTCATATCGCATGCCAATTGATGTGGCAAGAGCATTTTAAAATCTAATGGGACAATGGCCGAGTCTTTGAAATGAAGAAAAAAGTAGCAATAAAACCACGCCAAGTAGCATATACTCTTAAGTCCTACCACCATTCTAACTTTGTTTAGCATTGCCCCCTTTTCAATCGATGACAAACATAGCAAAAGCATCAGAATTTGTACCGCAACGAGTCCACATAAAGACACTAACTTCATTTCGAAACAAAATGACCTTGCATTATAAATTGGCATGCAAATTCAATATATCAATTATCTTCAGCCTAAAAACACATAAAAAAAAAAACTAAAAATATATATATATAAGAAAATAATAAGACAAAATTAAAAGAAATCTGTAGTAGTAGAAATTGCAAGAAAACCGGTGAACATACATAATATTTTCAAATTATAATTTCAATAGGTCCAGAGACAAGTCAATAATTAAAAAGAAAATAAAGAACTACGCAGCAGCATTATCAGTTCTCAACCTTGATATTGTATCTAAAAAAAGTGCTCTAATAATGTAAAATATTCAGCTTAAAAAAAATAGATAAACAATGAGATCATGTTTAAGATTAACCAAAAAAAAATAAAATAGTAACCTTGAGCAGCTAATAAAGATTCAGACAATCTCAATCAAAGCAAATTATGAAATTGTAGAGCTATTTACGGAGAAAGAGAAGTTTTCAAGTCGTATATATATATATATAATATAATAATATAAATAAAGTTACTGATCTGAAGATGGAGAAAATTTTCACCGTGTGGATCGCATGAATGAACAGGTGCAAAGTTCAGATCTGTGACTTACATGGCCGTCCGATGGGGGAATCTTCAATATGAAACTTGGTGCTGAGAAACTAAAACCCTAGCCAAAATGTTTTGCCCAAACTAAAGTAATGCTATACCAAAACCTTTTTCACAAACGTACATTTCGGTCCTTATTTTCAGAAAATTTCGTGAGGAACCATATTTAGGCTAGCGGAGTCCACCAAAATCAAAATCAAAAATAAAAATCTAAACGGTGTGGTAAAAATGTCGTGAGTGTGGAATTTTGTTGCCTAAAACTCTGTAGCACATACACTCTATACCTACAGGCTACAGATATTGTGGGATTAAGAGTGTAAACATTCGGATCGGTTTGGTTCGGTGTGGTTTTTGACGAAATTGATCGGTTCGGTTTGGTACGGAAAGTATAAATTTTCGGTTTTGATTTCGATTTTGCATTGCACAAATTAAATGAAAATCGACCAAATCGATCAGTTCGGTTCGATTTGTCGATTCAATTCGGTTTTTGAACACCCCTATGTGGGATATCGGTCCGATTTGGTCAATTCCCACCCAAGACTAGACCGTTTTAATGAATAGGCTCATTTCATTTTGGATAAAATTTGGGACACATGTAAAAATAAGATATACTGTATAAATTTTCAATAATGCTAGGCACACATTTCAAATTACACCCCAAATTACATGTGCTATTTAAGTAGTGCACAGAAAAGTGTGAAAAATTCAGACTGCACAGAGCACATGTATTTAAAGCATAAGGTGTGATTTGGAGTGTGATTTGGGATGTGTGCCTAGCACTTCTTATAAATTTTATGTGTTTATTTCTCTTCTCGGTGGATCCCACAGATAGTGTCTATGAGTTTCACAGAGGAGAGATAGTCACATAAAATTTGTATGTCTTATGATTCTTATTTTTGTGAGATTCTTATATGCCCAAAAGTTATCATTTCAATGCTTTCATTTAAGGCAGAAGAAATATTAGAATAATTCTTGGGGCACATAAGATTTCCACATAAATAAGATACATAAACCACAATGTGTCTATCTCTCTTCTGAATGAGTCTACTAACACTGTGGGGTCCACAGTATCTGTGAGGTCCATTGAGGAAAGAGATAAACACATAAAATTTATGTATCTTATTTATGTGAAATTCTTATGTGCCCCAAGAGTTATCCAAAGAAATAATGTTATCTGTTGTTTTTTAAATTTGATTTCCAATACTTGTGTTGTGGTTTTGTTAGCTCATTTAATTGGAGTATAAAATAAAAATGAGCTCAGTTTTTTTTTTATTATTGGAACTTGTGTCGAAAGATGTGCTTCACAAATTAGATTCATAATTTTATTTTCAAATGCTAAAAAAACTTGGCCCAACAAACTGAGAAGCAAATAGCACAGGGGCACACCAAAACATACAACACAAAAGGATGAAGAGTAAGTCTTTGAGCACAAACACATTCCATAAATACAATAATGTGCTTATCTCTCTTTTCGGTGAATTCTTACAGTGTCAGTGGACTCCACCAAAAAAGAGATAGACACATTACATTTGTGGTATTTATAGATTGTATTTGTGAAAGTTATTTGTGCCCAAATCCTTTCATAATAACTGTCTCATTGTTAGATGACTATAATAAAGTAAGATATCATATTTTTGAAAGGAGCTATTTAGAAAAAAATTAATAAAAAATGAAAGGCTTCGTTTATATCTAGTCAATTCAGTATGTTCTTTAGATGAGGTAACAAAAATTGATCGTTTTTGTCCACGTTGTTATAGCTTTGCAAAGCTCGCGTATCGATCCTAAAGGAAAGAGTAAATTTGAGAATCTAAGATACTCATCTCTTGAATCTTGTTAAGAGATATGCATGTATGTAAATATAACAACAGTAATACTTGGGGGTACAAATAAGTTTTACAAATACACTCTATCTCTATCTCTTAAGTGGTATTGTAGGATCCGAATAATTTTAGTGAACAACACAGTGCCACCCACGAGAAAGATAGAAAGTGTTTGTGAAACTTATTTATACCCCTAACATTGTTGTTATAATAAATACATAAAGCACAAGACTTTCAGTTAATTTTGTGATTCTCATCACTTGTTGAAATGGTTCTTATTAGGAGTTAGAAGAAAGAATAAAAATTCAATAGTTAATCCATTACAATTTACGTCCGTCACTTTCTCGACCACATGTATCCATCTTTTCTTTTCTTTGTTTCTTTCTTTGTATCATAGCGAAAAAATATTGTTCAATCTAGAAGCCTTTTGATACCAATAATGTCTCCTATGCTATGTAAAAAGATAAACCAAGAAGAAGACTAACATGTAACATGTTTCTAGTGGAGAACCTCTCTTACACATGGCTGGCTCAAATTGTCTAGTACACGTGGCTGGCTCAAAATGTCTAGGCAAAAATTTGGGAAGATTTAGCCGTACTTATGATACATACATTATTACATGCATATATATTTATATATATATACAAAGATTCTCTAAAGAGGGTCACCTCTTTTTATTAAAGAGATGACCTTTGTTTTGACCGTTAGATTGTGTTTAAAAACTGTAAAATGACAAAACTGCTATTAATGAAAACACGATCATTAACTAAATAACTGGCCAATTCATTATGCTGCATGTAAAAAGTAATTAAGTAGGTGTTATTTGTAGCTTAATATGTGTTTGGGATGAGAAAACTCCACAATTCAATTCCTTGTCCAATCCAAATATTTAAACCACTCCAAATATACGGAAGGCCCAAAAGTTTTTTTGGACAACTCTTTAATACTTTTCAACATGTTGTAATTTGATTTTAGATTTTAGGGTAAATTACACTTTTGACCTTTGAAGTTTTAGTAGTTTGGTACTTTAGACTCCAATGTTTCAAGTGTGACGTTTTGGTCTCTAAAGTTTCACAACTGCAGCAAATAAGTCCAATTAACCCAAGAATTTTTCAAATTCGATTTTTTGTATGTATATTCTATGAAATTTTCAAATTTTATTTAGATTAGCCCCTCAAAATTGGTATAATTATCACACAACCTCCAAAAAATATTAGCAAGGCTCAAAGAATTATATATATATATATATATATTAAGTATGTTAGCCTAATTGTAATCGAAACCCTCAAAAATTGAAATAAATTTATATATAACTAGTAGAGGCTCACTCACTATGTGAATAGAGAGAACAATTTTTTTTCTATGGGGCATTTTTAATTGGCTTTGTTTTGACAATTTGTATGACAAATTAGTACTTTTACTTGTATTTTCTTAGTAAAACTTACGTGGTTTAATTGTAAATATTGGCCTAATGTAATCTAATACTACTTCTTAAATATTTAAACCAATAATATTTCTTCTCACTTATTATTTGAACTCAACCCAAATTTTTTTTTTTCGTAATTGCAAACTTAACAAATTAGCACTTTATATATAAAATAAAATAAAAAATAGTGATTATCTTCATGTGATGGTAGAATTACAAATAGACTCAAAAAAATTTACCTCGGGGCGCTACCCTCGAACCCCCATGTGATTCTAAGGCCTCTGTACATGGCCCCCCAAACCGTTGTTCCTAGCTCCGCCATTGCCCAACCCCAACTTCAGAGACCAAAATGCCACATTTAATTTGACACTTTGAATATAAAAGTGTCAAACCACCCAAACTTTAAGAGTGAAAAGTGTAATTTATCCTAGATTTTATAAGTTTGCTTGTCTACCACATATGTGTTATATAAACGCACTTAAACACGTAAACCAATCGCATTTCAACGTAGTAATAAACCAGTGGAAAAATAGTCAGGTCTGATCCAAGCTTTAATTTCATCTTCTTTTCGCACAGTCAAATCATGCCTTTCTTGCCATGGTCTTTGCATATTAAACAAGATCCTAAACTCTCTCATAATCTTCGAAAAGCTTTGTACTAAACTTTATGGTTTATGTCACACCACCAATACCTATATATAGGCATTATGCACATAATCTAATGTGTTTTAACCAATTAAAAAATTCCCTAAATTGCAAACAAGTATCTAAACTACATCCAAAAAGCCACGCGTCCACTTGGTTACTCATCCAACTCGCCCCCTGCCAATTACTTATTATATATAATTCGCCCATTACCCAAATTAGCATCCCAGAAGCTTCTTTTATGCTTATAAAATGTTGGCAAAATCAAATATTAAATCTTAAAAGCGTGGATTCAATGAATACGTAGCTAAACATGTGTGAATTGACAATTGGTTCACAAGCCATTTTCAAGGAAACATTAACAAACCTATAACTTTAATGTTTCGGCTGAATCAAGATATGCTTTAATCTCATGATTGAGAATGTGTTTTAAGGTGTGGTACGGTACTACTAATGATCCATCACTTGTTAAATTCTAATTGGTAAAAGAAACAACCCTAAGAGCTTTTGTGTAATATAGATTAAACACGTGGTAGAAAACTATGGGGTGGATTAACAATTGATCATGAAATTGAAGAATATGATCAGATCAGATCATTGTTGTAGTGGGAATGAAATCATAATGATGGTATTAAAAGGGACATTGAAGTGACTGATTGAGGAAGCATATTTATATGTATACATGTATATAAATAGGGCTGCTAAGTTAGCAATGTGTCATACAAATTGGAGACAGCATAAGAATTATATTGAAAGTGAATTGAACAAGATGGTAGGATTGATGGGTTGGGGGAATCCAGAGAAAGGGTGGAGGAAGGGGCCTTGGACCCCCGAGGAGGACAAGTTACTTACTGAGTATGTTAGCTTGCATGGGGAAGGAAGATGGAGTACTGTGGCTAGGTCTGCAGGTAACAATGATTGTTACTCTCTCTCACACTCATATATGTGTATATAGGCTTCAATCTTTGCATCCTTTTGGTGGAAGAAGTTAAAACATGTGCATATAAATAGCTTGGAAATAGGGGATATTTTGTTTGCTAAGAATTTGTCCATATACACTGTAATTTGCCCATCTGATGTTATGACATAATTTCTTTTTGGTAAATATTGGGGTTTCAGGTTTAAATAGGGGTGGTAAAAGTTGCAGGCTAAGGTGGGTGAACTATCTAAGGCCTGGTCTTAAGAAAGGCCAATTAACACCACAGGAGGAAGGCATCATAATTGAACTACATTCTTTGTGGGGTAACAAGTAATGCATCTCTCTCCCCCTCCGGCCTCTGTCTATCATATCTATCTTTATATGTGCGTTTTACTCATTTGAATTAGCTCATGGACACCTTCTCCTTGTGACTTGTAAGCCGGTTTTCAAGGAGTTGTATCATATGGTATCGGAGCAGGCTATCACGTTGAGTATGAACTCAAAAGCAGCTAGTTGGGCCGGTCATGAATTTTGGGGCCTTAGACGAACTTCTCAAATGGCACGATACCATAATCTGAATATCAAATATCATTGAAACATTATCCTTCTTACATTTTTAGTGGCAAAATTACTAATTAAGCTTGTATGATTACCAAGCTTTCCTAGCATATCTTTTTCACATGGTCCCTTTTTCATTGTAACATTGTGATTTGTGAGAATTCAAAAAGCAGAGCCTAGAGAGTTCAAGTCTTTGAGAGATTAGAGGGCTTGGAGAGAGAATAATCAATGGAGGTTAGTTTCTTTCAAAAATTAAAAGTTAGGGCATGCATGGATCGAGGATGAGTTTCCATCGTGATTGTGATGGTTGGGGATTGATTTTTTTTTTTTTTAGTTTTGTTACACTGCTAGGGTTACTTAAAAGAAAATGACTATTTTTTTGTGGGCCTTTGGACTTAAAAAAATATGACTACTTTTTTTTTTGATAAACAAACATGACTACTAGTTAGGATTGTGTTTCGGACAGAACGGATTGGAAATAGCCCTTTAAAAAAAAAAGAAACAAAAAAAATCCCAAATTACAGAATTTTCAGAAGTCATTCCGATTCCGATTTTGAAATTTCGGAAATCTCTTTTTCATTTCCGATTCTGAAATTTCAAAATTTTCAAAATTCTGAATTTTGGAATTTTTTGGAAAATTTCAGAATTTTCCGTCGCAAGCTACTAGCTTGGACTAATGTGGTACAAACTTGGGTCTAATTTATAGACTCACATTGATCATCTTACCTTAATTTCTAGCCGATGTGGGATAAATATAAGGTAAGTTTGGAAAAATTTTGAAAAATATATTTTCAAAAATATCAAAACAATTTCGATTCCAATCCGAATTTTTTCAGACTTTTCAAAATTCGGAATGCATTTTTAGTTTCCAAAATCGGAATTTTTTAGAACGGAAACAGTCGAAATCGGAATTTCCACTCCAAGTTGCATCCCTACTACTAGTATAGTGCATGGACAAAGGGAATTTGGGGGCCCTCAAATTATGCAAAATGTGGGGGCCTTAGGTAGTAGCCTCACCAACTAAAAGGAAGGGCCGACCAAGGAGAAAGCAAGGGATGGGACTCTACAATCTCAATTTGGATAGCGTTACTTGAGAAGGTCTATGGGCTCCGAAAAGTGTCCTGCCTTAGAGTCAAGGGCGGAGCCACTAGTAGACTTGGCCGGGATGTCGCCCTCCCCTGCCCCCCCCCCCCCCCCCCCCCCCCCCCCCCCTCCCTCTTTAAAAAAAAATTTCTTGGCTCTGCCCTTGCTCAGAGTAAAGCAGCTAAGATTTCAATTGCAGAGTGTGGTGGTCTATTACGATCATGAGTGTCCCATATGTGTAAGTATGGGCTTGGTCATGTCTATATTAAGTAGCTCTTGTACACCTCCCCTTGCAAGCTAGTACTTTTCAGGGGTGATTTATGTTTGAATTTCATATCATACATATGTGAATAATCTCTAATCCAATTTGTTTATGTAACAATTTAGATGGTCTACAATTGCGCGATACTTGCCTGGGAGAACAGACAACGAGATAAAGAACTACTGGAGAACACATTTCAAGAAAAAAGCAATGCCCTCAAAAAAGCAAGAAAAGATCAGTAAAGCTGATCAAGTTCTTCATCAAGCTCAACATGATCAAGCAAATGATATCAATAAGAACCCGCCCAATCATACAGAAGTGAGCAATGAAAAGAAGAGTACTGAAGAACAAGGAAGGCAAGAAATGGTTTTCATGATGATGTACCCAACCCTAGAGGATCAGTACATTCCTGTGATGGATCAAAATGTGCCATCCTGGTCACACACCATAGCTGAAGATGGCTTATGGGGAAGCTTATGGAACCTAGATGCATGATTGCAATAAAGATCATAAATATTCAAAATCAAGCCACTGCTTTTTTTGTTTGTGGAGTAGATATAAATAACTTATATAAGGGAAGCTAGGGTAAATTTATAAGAAGACTCAAATTCAAGTCCATTAGTTTAAATCAGATAATTGTTCACTTTTCGTATGGTAACGTTACGTACGATTTTTGCTTTTTAGTATTTTTATTAATAATTGACTCTCTTCCGTTTGTTTTGAAAGCATTTTTCGGAAAATATTTTACATCAAAACAAACGGACCGAATATGAAAATAAATTCACTCCAAGAATGAAAACAAAAATCAAAAACCAAAAACCGTAATGTTACCATGTGAGCCCTTAATTTGTAACTTTTGTGATTTTTGGTTAAAACACTATTAAAGAACAATATCATCTCTCTTGTCTAAATAGTTTGTATTTGGGTTGGTGAATTTTCATGTTATACACAGATTCATTTTTTTTTAAGGTAAGTAGTTTAATTTATTTATTTGTCAAATCGTAAATGAATTGATGAACTTGAAATCTGAATTCTGTCAAGGCAATCATCACAATGATCATAAGAACATACAATTTGAATTCGAGATTAATTACTGAAAATTCTCAACTGAGCGCACCGCTAATTGAGGTTTGTGGAAATTCAATAATATTACACCCGAACTGCTCACGGGAATGCATATTGTTTTTTTAATTTTTTTATGTCACCTATTCTCCTTATTATTGATGAGATTTCCCTAGATTAAATTGCTTGTGGCAGAAATGTTTTATGCTTTCATTTTTGCCTAGATTTCAATTGAAACCGATAGACAAATAAGTTTTTCTAAAATCAATGATAATTAATTAAAGTATAATTATTTATTCCGTGGATCATGTGACATAATCATATATTGTCACGTGGTTTTCAATAGAAATAGACAATGGTTTTTTTTCTAACAGCAATAATGGATATTAAGAATTAAAAAATTGGTACCTTTAATTTCCTCTCATTTTCATCTTGTTTTTCAAAATAATATGTTGATGAATTGTTAATGGTACATTTTATCTTACTCTTCTTTGACCGATGGCCGTTAAAAAATATATAAAAATAATAAAAAAAAAAAAAGATGAACCATGGAGGCATGGACCCACATATAAATAGTAGGGAAAAAAAAATTTGGCCCATGCAGGTCTCGAACCTGCGACCTTCGCGTTATTAGCACGACGCTCTAACCAACTGAGCTAATGGGCCAGTACAATATTTCTTTAACATGAGAACAAAATATATTAATAAAGTTTAAAAAAGTTTGGATAAGATATTTATGTCAACTGTGAACTGCCAAGGAAGTGAAGTGAAGAACTACTTAGTGGGTTCTTGTGGAGAGAAAAGCTAAGTATCCTAGAGAGAGAGAGAGAGAGAGAGAATGTGGGAAAACATAACAGCAAGTGAATTGGCAGGGTTTGGAGTTGGGGCTCTGCTATTAGGTGCCACCATTTCTGCCCCTAGAATCGATTCTCTCATCTCTCTTTCCCAGCGCAGGTTTAAACCCTTTTTCCAACTATTATTATTATTATTATTATTATTATTATTATTATTTTTTTTTTTATTTATTATTATTATCTTTTCTGGGTTGCTTTCCAATTTTGTTGAAAAATTACTATGCTTGTTGAATTTTACTATGTTTATTTAGTAGAACAACTATAGAGAAACGCAAAACAGTAATTTCATATGAAGATAAGGAAATGAGGACAATGAAATGTATCCAATTGCCAATATTACGTTTGCTTTGAGTATTTATTTATACTCATTTAGGAACTTCACAAAATGCGCTAGCTGTTGATTTGAGTTGGCCTTTTTACAATAATAGCCATGCTTAACTCCATAATCAGAGCAGATGTTTTAATGCTCTGCTTGGTTGAAAGGAAAACAATAAGTAAAACTGCTTCCGTTGTGTTTTCCGCCATACTTTAATAATAGAGTAATTTTTGAGACATAAATTTCATACAACTTTCACACGATCTTTTAAGAGTTTGTATGAAAGTTGTGTATAAAGAATTACCCTTAATAATATTAGAAGCTAGAAATTTTCAATTTTGCAATGTGAATTCAAGAAAAGAGGAGGGGGGTGTTGTGGCGGATCCAGGAATAATGACTTGGGGGCCCTGCACCATGGTGTAGAATCATATGGGGGGCAGTGCCCTGAGTTGAATTTTTTTGAGTCTATTTGTAATTCCGCGATTGCGTGCAAATGATCACTTTTTTTTTAAGTGTTGATTGTTGATTGTCATCTATAAAGTTTACAATGATGGTAAAACAATTTGGGTTGTATTAAAATGGTAAGTGATAAGAAAGAAAATTGGTCTAAATATTTAGGATGTGCTAGATTACAATCAAGCCAATATGTTACATATAAATTTTTATTTTTTTTTCCTATTTTTGGGTGGTTGGATTACAATTGATCCAACATACTACATACAAAATCCTTATTTTGAGAATAGCCATTTTTTATTTTTTTATTTTTATTTTTTGTGGGGAGGGGGGTTGCAATCCTTAAATTTTGACTCACAAGAAAAAAGTTAGCCTTTACTACAACCACCATGCTAAATTCAATATTTGGATCAGATGTTTAATGCTCTTTTTGGTTTGAGGATTTAGAGAAGGAAAAGGAAGAGGAAAACAATAAGTAAAACCGTTTCCCTGGAGGTTTCCTTTGCGGTTTCCTCCATGCTTTAATAATATTAGAAGCTATAGAAAATTTCAATATGCAATGGGAATTCAAAAAAAGAGGAAGGTAAATGACTCGCAAATCTTAAAAATTCTAATTTATTCCCACAATTTTCCTTATTAACCAAACAAAGGAATTAAAGTGCTTTCCTTTATGTTTTCGTTTATTTACCCTCACTGAATCAATGAACCAAACAAAGCCCAAGGCTGTACATCTTTTATGTGCAAGACCGTCTTCTTGAATAAGAGAAGGTAAAGGTATTTCTTCAACTGGCGGGGGGATAACATGATCAATTGAGTCGTGTTACTGCTACCCCTGATGGGCAGGGAAACTTTTTTTTATTTTTTATTTTCAGAAATATACCAAGGGAAAATGAGAGAAGGAAATGAATTTAGGAGGAGAGGCGTGATAGATAGAAGCTAAGAGGGGAGAAGAGAACAAAAAGAGACTGAAGAGAAAAGATGGGAAAGGAAGAGCACATAAAGTCTTCCAAGCCTCTCGTTGAAAATAGAATAAGAGGGAAAGGTGCAAGAAGTTACTACCATGCCTCATTTTTTTACTCTTGGCAATTGAGCTTTAGTGGCTTCCAAATTCCAATCAACAACAACAACTTCCTTTTCCTTGGAACACCTTCTACGTCTCCTACTTTCCCTTCCGTTCAATCTTCCATTTGTCGGACAAAATGGGGTATAAATCAATTGGTTAAACTACATTACTTTTCTTTTTTGAGATTGATTACAATATTTCAGCTGTTTGGAAGAAAAAGAATCGCTTCTCAAATGTGTAAAACTAAAGACCAAACTGAAGTCATTGGATACACTGATCTAATTAGTGTCGGACAGTACAAAACCCCACCCCTCTTCTCCCAATCTACCCGCTAGTACTAATTTTCCGTATTGCAAAAAACCAGAAACTTACCCCCACAAATTTTCTTTTTTCCGTTGTCACTAGTTTTCACATTAAATGGGTAAATTTTGATGCATGTAAGTAGTTATATTCCATCAGAAGTACTTATTTGACTGTGTCGTTCATGGAGAACATAGTTGGCGGTTCGGCACCCCCGTCCACATGTTATTCTGCTTAAGTTGGACATTGTTGATGGTATTGCCTAAGTTTATAGGTCATAAACTCCTCGAACCATAATTTTTAAATGATGAACCAAAGGATGATGGCTAAACTTTTGTTTATTGAACATGTAATTGGATATTACGTTGTCCTAATAGTCTATGTAGCACGGACACTTCACTTTGGGTGTCGTCTCCGTATCGTGTCCTTGTCAGACACTGACACTCGTCCCCATGTGTCAGACACGCTATAAAACGTGTCTTAAATATTTTAACATCAGACACACCTTGATCACGTGTCGGACACACAACTGACATGGCCGGACACACAAGGTTGAATGTAACATGGTGGCCACTCATTAGAAATGTGTTTTAAAACTTTGAGGCAATAACCTTAATATTGTAAAGTTGGGGATAAGCAATTAGATTATTTGAGAATTATGGACTCATGAGTGGACGTGGAACTGCAAATTGTATATTTCATTAAAAAATATAATGATTTAATCGTTGTATGATTGTATCCTACTGTGTCTCTATCCTGTTAAATTATTATGTTTTGTAATCATTTTATGAGTATATGTTGTAAGTTGCTATTTGCCTAGTTTCTATGGGTGAATATCAGAATATGTAATGTAATGTTGATATTTAATCCTCTCTTCTTCTTCTTTTACTTCAAACTAAATATATTTTTTAGAAATATGTTTTTATTCGACGTATCCTAGCTGTCTCCGTATCCTACATTTTTGGAATTTGCCATATCGCCGTCTCCGTGTCGTGTCGTCTCCGTGTCAGGTATCCGTATCTGTGCTACATAGCTAATAGCATTTGAATAGTCTTTACTAATTCATTCGTAAAACTCTTCGTCCTGAATGAACACGTTTAATAAGTAGGAGACATGATCAAATTTCTTCTTACATTATTTTGCAACTTAAACTATGGTGAAAGAAGGATTAAAATAAATTTTAATTTTCAGAGTTACATATTTACTGGTAAGCTGAATGTATGAATTCTGATTCATATGTCGTGAATGTAATGTACAGCTCTCTGAGTATGTGCAAAAAGTGTGGCGATCTGAGATTGATAGCATGCTCAAATTGTAAAGGATTCGGATCGGTTAAAGAAGGTGACCCACTCAGTTTTAATCTGATGGATGGCCTTTATCAGTCTCTCAAAGATGACTCGAAGGTCAGGTCCATGGCATGCACCAAATGTAAAGCTAGAGGACACTTCCGCTGCCCTGAATGCTCTAAAGTACCCCAAAATTGACCTTGTCAAGGTCGTGTTAGATTTTTATATCCACTTTTAATGTATGTCCTTTTTGTAAACTTGATCATGTTGAAGATTTATATATGTATCCTGAAGATTTGCTGATAGTTCTCTGTTAGGATTAAAAAAAACACACATGGCGGAAAGAAAGTATAGAAACCTGTTTGCAGTGATAAAAGCATGCCAACTGTTGCCCTTGTTAGGTTGTGTTTTATATATCTCAACTATGGAGAAATTGTTTTGGTACAAACTCTGTTCCAGGCCTGTGTATCAATAGAAATTCATAAGCACCTTGTTAACTTTTTAAATCTCTCTTTGATTGTGATTGATAATATGGAGAAATTATTTTTTTTCAAGTGTTTCTTGGTTACTATTTAGGCATATTGTTGAATTGGAGCATCCAACCCAAAACCAATTGGCAATGGGTGGAGTAGCCCCTTGAACTTATATATTGAGTAGTTAGGTTATAAGTCTCCGATGTGGGACAGACAATCTCAACACGCCCCCGCACGTATGGCATGACTGAGAGTCAAACACGTGGATTAGTGAGATAGGGTGACGTAGAGCACACGTGGACAAATTGGCTCAACAATAATTTGCTTTGATACCATTTTGAATTGAAGCATCCAACCCAAAACTAATTGGCAATGGGTGTGTTAGAAATAATGTGTTGTATCTAATTGAGTATTAACTACAATTAGTCGTGGAAGATTTAGGTGAACTCCTCTAATTATGTGGTTGGTATTTGGTGGAGTTGTAATGCATTTAATGTTGTAGAATTTGTATAAATATCTGCATTAGTTGTTGGAATTTAAGAAAAAGAAAAAAAAAATCAGATTTGAAAAAAGGCTCATCATCTTCACTATCCTATAATTCCCTGTTTTTCTCTCTACTACATTTGTTATTGTTTTCCTCTTTGTCTAAGGCTGCAACAGCAGCCCAGATAAGGCTAAATAAAGGGCAAACATTTGGTATCAGAGCCTGGAAATCAGAAAGAAAAAAAAAAGAAAAAGAAAAAAGGAGAGGAATATTTTTGTGAAGATTATAATGGTCGACACAAGTTCTAGTGCCCAACAGGTGCATGTTCCTGTTTTTTATGGTGAAAATTATGATTTCTGGAGCATCAAGATGAAGACCATTTTTGTTTCACAAGACCTATGGGACCTAGTAGAATCTGGATTTCCGGAGCCTGCTTCAACAACGGATTTGAGTCCAAATGATTTGAAGATACTGAAGGAAAATATTAAAAGGGATGCTAGAGCTCTATCTCAAATTCAAGAGGCGGTATCTATAACACCCACATTTGTGTTATTGCATTTGCATTACATTGTCATGCATGATAATGTGATGTGGCGTGTCTTATGACACATGGTTGAGTGAGTTTGGACTCACGAGTTGATTTGTGTGTCTGTATTAGAGAACCCTTTGAAACTGTGGTGATTGAGAATTTGTTGTTGTGACGTCTCTCCGAGTATGAGACGGTCACTGAGGAATACTTTAAATGTTTATTTAGAAATAAATGTTTACCTGTGTATTTCAATATCTGTATTATTTTCTGTTTTAGAATTTATTTCTATTGTTAGTTTTAGTATCCTGGTGAGAACGAATTAACACGCTATTAATTTGGTAGGCTAATTAGCAACTTCGAAAACGTCATGTAGAAATTCGCGTCTTAGCGACCAAACGAAACTTAGTCGAAAACTTTTATAATTTTGAAGTTTCACTCGTAAAGCTATGAATAAGCTGTATAGAAAGTTTCAGAGACTGATTAGGAGTTTTGAAAACTCGTGGGGAGGTAAACGTAATTTTCAAAAGAGTTGCCTATATATAGATAGAGATGGATCTTTAGATTTTTGTAAGCTTAACCTAAAGCTCAAGAAGGAGGTCAAAAGGGGGCTAGAGGGAGATTTAGTTGCTTAGAGCTTTGCGACGCCAAACGACGACCTTTTGTCAGTCTGTTTTCTCCCATATTTCATATTCGAACTCTTCGAGGTAAGAGCATCGTTTTGATATATGTTAGGGCTTGTTTGGCCAAGTTTTCCGAAAAGTTATTTTCTAAAATTTTTCACATAAGTTGTTAAATGGAATTTTGATTCATAGGAATTGTACTAGACGGACTTCTACACGTACTTTGTACACGGGTTTTCTTTGAATCGAAGTTTAAGAGCGTAAATCGGAGGTGAGTGATTCAACTATGTTTTTGGAATGATTTCTTGACATGTATTCATGTTTTGAGTGAATAGCATGTATTAATTCTTAGAGATATATTGTGTAGTTCATATTGGGCGTTTATATTGATAAGTAGGCCCAATAGCACGTGTTGGAAAAAGTGGTTTAAAGTTAGAGTTTAAACGCGCAGCGGAAATAGGTTAAGTTATAAAACTTTTGGTATTCCAGGATCTACTACTTGTCAATTCCATAGATGCGTACAAGGGGTGCAAGAATTATACCTTAGTGTCTTGAACCCAATTCTGAAACTTCAACTTCCAGCAGCCTCCACTAGATGATCTTCACCCTTATGACTCCTGCGGATGCCTGCCGGAAAGACTAGGGTTGATGGGAACCCTAATAGAGAGGATAGGAAGGTTTTGGGAAAACTGTGATAGTTTCTGCAGCTTCTGCGTATAAAAACGACGATCACCTTTTCCAGAACGCAGCTGCCCTATTTATAGAATTCCATAACCGACCTAGACTTCGATCGATCGAAGTGAGTTCGATCGATCGAACCTTCGATCGATCGAACCTGAAGACTTCAATCGATCAAACATGCTTCGATCGATCGAACCTGTCTTAACAGCTTCCTCAAGTGTCTTTCCAAGCATCCTAGCGGAGCTAAGAGTGGGACCTCCTAGGCTCTTTATTGTTGGCTCAGACCAGTTTGTTAATTACCATGACCAAACTCTTTGATCAGCAAACTAACTAACTGGTCAGTTAACGTTTATTCCACTATAAAACGATAACTGAATTCCAACGCAAAAGAACATATCCGAAGCGATAACTAGACTTGTATGGTGTACTAATGTCCCTCTACCGTCAGCATTCGTAATCATATTCAGGTAGTCGGATAACTGTTACTGTCAACCTGAATCATGATTACTTCTTGTATTCCTTGAGTCTCATTCATTACTCATGATTACTAAACATGTTGATACTCTTATCAACAAGACTGCAGTACTCAGTAATCATGCTTGGTGACATTCTCAAGGGAATGCTTACTCTGAATCAGAGGGTAGATTCTATCTTGACAATATATGTTCACAACCCTATGGACATGACATACCCAAGATACCCAGGTGTTGATCTTCTATAGACCTCACTGATTGGTAAGTCAAAGCAGCCATATCCATAGTCTGCGTTCATAATCATCTCAAGATTGAGAACACGTACCTTATACAAGTTATGAGTTCCTATTGACTGTTGACAGCCTTAAGCGTCAATAGGAAAGCTCAGGTCCGTCAATGCACTATAAGCACTAGCATATCAACTAAGAGCTACACTCTAGTGATTGAGATTAATCACTCCATCCAATGGTAGTTAATTATGCTACAGTGTAGACCTGATGAGGTATCCAGTCTCATCATCCACTGTGACATATTCTAAGTATCAAAGAATAGTAATTCGTATCTCACTTGTGTGTATCTCATACACACACGAATTGCTTACTATGATACTTAAGGATAAAACAATCATCTCATGAAAGAAACATACACAATGAAATGTAAAGCTGATATCCATATATTATAATGCTAATGTCTCATACATAAAGTAATGGTTTGAGAGCACAAATCCAACAAACTCCCACTTGCACTCACAACCATTCAGAACTACATCTAAGACCTAGACTATCTAGATGACGATCAAAGACCTTCTGTGGTAAGGCCTTTGTAAACGGATCAGCAAGATTGTCAGCGGTGGCAATCTTGGTGACAGTCACATCTCCACGTTGAACTATATCTCGGATTAGGTGATATTTCCGCTCTACGTGCTTTCCCTTCCCATGGTTCCTTGGCTCCTTGGACTGAGCCACTGCCCCACTATTATCGCAGTATAGCGTAATAGGTGACAGCGACGCTGGTACCACCTCGAGTTCCATAAGGAACTTCTTGAGCCAAACAGCTTCCTTTGCGGCTTCACAAGCAGCCACATACTCAGCTTCTGTAGTTGAGTCTGCAATGCATTTCTGCTTAATTCTCCTCCAACTAACAGCACCACCTCCCAAGGTAAAGAGATGTCCGGATGTCGACTTTCTCGAATCTTTATCTGACATAAAGTCCGAGTCAGTGTATCCTACTGGAATTAACTCACTACCGCCGTACATAAGCATGTAATCTTTAGTTCTTCTCAAGTACTTAAGAATGTGCTTAACGGCTGTCCAGTGCTCTGGACCAGGATTCGATTGATACCTGCTGACCATGCCAACGGCAAAGCAGATATCTGGTCTAGTGCATAACATCGCATACATGAGACTTCCCACTGCCGAGGCATAGGGAATTCCTGCCATGCGATTCCTCTCCTCTTGTGTCTTTGGACACTGGTCCTTGGAGAACGCTAAACCATGCCTAAAAGGTAACAAACCTTTCTTCGAATTATCCATTGAAAACCTAGTTAGCACTTTCTCGATATAACCAGCTTGAGATAATCCCATTATCTTTCGCTTGCGATCCCGAAAGAGCTTTATCCCAAGAATATAGCTCGCCTCTCCTAGATCCTTCATATCGAAAGTACTAGCTAGCCAAACCTTGACCGTTGACAGCGCCGCTACATCATTCCCAATGAGTAGAATGTCGTCAACGTAAAGCACAAAAAAAGCCACTACTTTCCCTTCACATTTCTTGTATACACAAGGCTCATCCAGATTCTGTATGAAACCAAACGACTTGACCGCTTGGTCAAATCGGATGTTCCAACTTCTGGATGCCTGCTTAAGCCCATAAATGGACTTTTGCAACTTGCATACCAAGTTTCCTTTCCGACCAGCTATGAACCCTTCTGGTTGTTGCATATAGATGTCCTCCTCAAGATTGCCATTCAAGAATGCAGTCTTGACGTCCATCTGCCAGATTTCATAATCTAGGCATGTAGCAATGGATAAGAGTATTCTGATGGACTTGAGCATGGCTACCGGCGAGAAGGTTTCCTCATAGTCAATGCCCTCCCTCTGAGTATAGCCTTTCGCCACAAGCCTTGCCTTAAAGGTCTCAACCTTTCCATCAGATCCTCTTTTCCTCTTATAGACCCACTTGCAGCCAATGGGTTTAATATTGGCTGGAAGTTCTACAAGATCCCAGACCTGATTGGAATCCATAGATTCCAATTCAGCCTTCATAGCTTTAATCCAATGAGCTGAATCAACATCAGCCATTGCCTCTTCGTAAGTGGTAGGATCAGATTCAGATTCTATGGAGACAGCTTCAAAAACTTCTCCTAAGAACATGTATCTATCAGGCTGGCTGATAATCCTCCCACTACGACGAGGTACTGGTGCGGAAATGGGTGAAGAAGTGGTATTTTCTTGATTTTCATCGTTATCAACTGCGGATTGGACAGAGGGCTCTCCTTCTATCTCTCTAAGATCTATCCTTCCCTTAGGTTTATGGTTCATGATATAATCATCCTCCAAGAAAACAACATTTGTACTAACAAACACTTTCTGTTCTCTTGGATCATAAAAATACCATCCATAAGTACCCTTTGGATACCCTACAAAGTAACATACTTCCGATCTAGAATCCAACTTGCTCATCTTTCCTTTGAGCACATGTGCCGGACACCCCCATAACCGGAGATGTTACAAAGAAGGCTTGCGCCCAATCCACATCTCTCGTGGTGTCCTGGGAACATATTTGCTTGGTACTAGATTTAGTATGTATGCAGCGGTTTCCAAAGCATAACCCCAAAGGAATCATGGAAACTCTGAATAACTCATCATTGACCTAGTCATGTCTAAAAGAGTCCGATTCCTTCTCTCCGCTACACCGTTCTGCTGAGGCGTACCAGGTGCAGTCAACTGTGACAGAATCCCATTCTGTACGAGGTGATCAATAAACTCATTAGAGAGGTACTCGCCACCTCGATCAGATCGAATGGCTTTGATATGTGTGCCCGATTGCTTCTCCACTTCAGCCCTAAACTCTTTGAACTTTTCAAAGGCTTCAGACTTGTGCTGCATTAGGTACACATATCCATACCTAGAGTGGTCATCGGTAAATGTTATGAAATACTCATAACCACCTCTTGCTCTAATATTTATTGGTCCACACACATCAGTATGAACTAATTCCAACAATGCATTGGTCCTATTGCCCTTTGCAGGAAAGGGCCTTTTGGTCATCTTACCCTCCAAACAAGATTCGCAGACTTGCATTGGTTCGAGAACCAAGTCGCCTAAGACCCCTTCTTTGACTAGTCTGCCAATCCTATTCAGATTGATATGGCCAAGCCTCATATGCCAAAGCCTTGTTGGATTAGTGGAAGGTTCCTTTCTTTTAGATGGTAAAGTTACCACTGAGTTATTAAGTTCCAAACAAGAATCTTTTGAAATATTGGGAGTAATCACATACAAACCATTTGATTTAACACCAGAACATATAAAAGAACTGTTTCTTTTAATGACAACTTCAGTTCCAAAATGAAAAGAATAACCATTATTCGTTAAATTAGAAACTGAAATTAAATTACGTCTCATTAAAGGAACGTAAAGTACATCTGATAAAATCAAAACTTTATTGTCTGAAAATTCTAAAACTACGACTCCTATAGCAACCGCAGATACGGTTGCGCTAGAACCTAGAGTAAGCACGATCTCCCCATCACTGCATTTCCTGGTTGATCTGAACCCCTGCAATGAATTACAGATATGGTTAGTCGCACCAGAATCAATGCACCAAGTGTTTGAAGTATCCGTAATAAAACTTACTTCAATCACATGTGATTCAATCATACCTTGAACTCTTGTAGCTAAGAATTCTGGACAATTCCTCTTCCAGTGGCCCTTCTCACCGCATTGGAAACACTTTCCTTTGCCTTGGCCACCAACCTTCCCTTTGCCCTTACCTTTTCCCTTAGATTTTGCAATCTTAGGGACTGGTCCAACACTTGAACCACCAGTGCCAGCCTTCTTCTTTCCTTTCTTACCTTTCGGTGTAGATCGGGAAGAAGAAGCGCTTTTCTCAATGTTTAAAACGCTGCCCCCAGGTATGATCACCCCTTCTGCTGCCAGTAAAGAACTCATTAATTCGCTCATTGAAAAATCCATTTGATTCATATTATAGTTAAGTTTGAATTGAGCGAATGATGGCGACAGCGAGTTGAGGATCATATCAACTTGGGTCTGTGCATCGATGTTGGCTCCCAAGGTCTCCAGTTCGTTTAAATAACCAATCATTTTTAAAACATGTTCTTTGACTGGAGTACCTTCCGACATCTTTGCACTCATTATCTTCTGCATGGCTACCTGTCTGGCAGGCCTGCCATGCTCCCCAAACATCTTTTTCAGGGATGTGATAATGTCACTGGCAGAATCGTTCGATTGGAATTGGTGTTGTAACACACCAGCCATTGAGGCCAGAATGTAACAACGGGCCATTCCATTCGACTTCTTCCATTTGTCGAACTCGCGTCTGGCAGCTGCTGAAGCATTTGCCGCGGGTTCTTCAGGGCTTGGGGTGATGAGGACATATATGTGATCCTCCGCAGTTAAAACGATGTCAAGGTTACGTTTCCATTCAGTGTAGTTATTTCCAGTTAACTTGTTTTGAGTGAGTATGGTGGCAAGTGGACTAAATGCAGATCCAGACATTATGATTACTGAAAATCAAACAAACAAAATAAATATGGATATCAGAATTGACAGTTTGAAATAAAAGAATCCTTAAAACTCTTATTTAAAAACAAAGTCGCCGGAATATCGAAACGAAAGAATCAAGCCTCCGTGTGGTGGTCAATGTTCGATCTTTCGATTTATCATGACTTATCCACTATGCAACTCTTGCAAAATAGCCATGACTCCCGAACCTATTTGATCTCTAAGTTTCTGAATAATGCCCCGTGTGGGATCCCTTATCCATAGCTTAGCTAGTGTGTACCATTAACTAGGATCCAATCACAACCGTCTCAAGTAGCGCCTCCGTGTGGTGGTCACCCTCTAACACGTCTGATTGATCCTATCCATAGGAAGTTCACATCTAGTAACCAATGAGCAGTGTACCCTCCGTATGGAATGATCACCCCTGGCGAGGTGACACAGAATACACTACTCATCTTACAATGAACCGTTAATGGAAGATCGTGGGTGTTATTTGATAAGACCCTCTCCCACTAGATTTAGTAAATTAAGGATTTTGCTTTTGAAAAATGTTTCCACACACTACCCATAAACATCCAATGTTTACTTAGTGTGTTGAAAACGGTTTTTGAATTTTATTTTAGAAAACTTGTTTTAAGTGCATGCAACAATGTATTATACGCCAATCACAAAACAAGCACATAAAACAAAAAACTAAAATGAAATATGGGCATTCAAACAATGCCTCTATCTCCCATGGCTCTATTTCCATAGAACACCTTCTTGGTTTGGTCGCCTCCGGCTCCATCTTGATGGACAACGGCTCCTTGCTCCATCTTCATGGAATTTCTAATTCTATTACATTGGACTTATGCTTCTTTTGAAGCTTACAATTTATCTAGAAAAAAAAGAAATAGCAAAAATAAAATAAAAGGCTAGGGAAACCGGTGCGACTTTCCTTTTCGTAGGATTGAAGCCGCAGCGCCCTTTACATACGCCTTAAAACCAAACCATTAATAAATTACAACATGCACCAATCTCAAACAATTTAAATATAAATATTTAAACGACTTGGTGCCATGGGAGATAGCGACTTATTTTGCTGCAAAAAGGGTTAGTCGTACACACATCCACACATACATAACAAATATATGTAACTATTGGAACACTTAATTGATTCACACAGTATATAAACACTTTACATACTGAATTAGAACTTAAAACAGCATCTTACTTCTCTATCACAGTTCGATCGATCGAAGACTGTTCGATCGCTCGAACCTTCGATCGATTGAACACTGTTCAATCGCTTGAACATTCTGTTTCACAGAATGATTTGAAAATTTTACAGAATATTTTAAAATTAAAGTTTTTAATTTCAAAACACTTTAAAACTGTGAAACAGAGAACCTGACAAAGTATCTATCTCGATCGATCGAACTTCATTCGATCGATCGAATACCAGAAGGTTCGATCGATCGAAGACTGTTCGATCGATTGAGAACAGAATGTTCGATCGATCGAAACAAGTTCGATCGATCGAACCCACCTTGCATCATATGCAATCACAATTTTGTATTCTTCTGCGATAACACTGCAGAAACAGATCTGTGACGATGCAGTTTCGAAAACAGTTCTAAAATCAACATGCAAATCAAAACTAGGGTTCCAAAAACGCATCTATAGATCCAAACGAGCGTGGCTCGGATACCAATTGTTGGAAAAAGTGGTTTAAAGTTAGAGTTTAAACGCGCAGCGGAAATAGGTTAAGTTATAAAACTTTTGGTATTCCAGGATCTACTACTTGTCAATTCCATAGATGCGTACAAGGGGTGCAAGAATTATACCTTAGTGTCTTGAACCCAATTCTGAAACTTCAACTTCCAGCAGCCTCCACTAGATGATCTTCACCCTTATGACTCCTGCGGATGCCTGTCGGAAAGACTAGGGTTGGTGGGAACCCTAATAGAGAGGATAGGAAGGTTTTGGGAAAACTGTGATAGTTTCTGCAGCTTCTGCGTATAAAAACGACGATCACCTTTTCCAGAACGCAGCTGCCCTATTTATAGAATTCCAGAACCGACCTAGACTTCGATCGATCGAAGTGAGTTCGATCGATCGAACCTTCGATCGATCGAACCATTCTCGATCGATCGAACCTGAAGACTTCAATCGATCGAACATGCTTCGATCGATCGAACCTGTCTTAACAGCTTCCTCAAGTGTCTTTCCAAGCATCCTAGCAGAGCTAAGAGTGGGACCTCCTAGGCTCTTTATTGTTGGCTCAGACCAGTTTGTTAATTACCATGACCAAACTCTTTGATCAGCAAACTAACTAACTGGTCAGTTAACGTTTATTCCACTATAAAACGATAACTGAATTCCAACGCAAAAGAACATATCCGAAGCGATAACTAGACTTGTATGGTGTACTAATGTCCCTCTACCGTCAGCATTCGTAATCATATTCAGGTAGTCGGATAACTGTTACTGTCAACCTGAATCATGATTACTTCTTGTATTCCTTGAGTCTCATTCATTACTCATGATTACTAAACATGTTGATAACTCTTATCAACAAGACTGCAATACTCAGTAATCATGCTTGGTGACATTCTCAAGGGAATGCTTACTCTGAATCAGAGGGTAGATTCTATCTTGACAATATATGTTCACAACCCTATGGACATGACATACCCAAGATACCCAGGTGTTGATCTTCTATAGACCTCACTGATTGGTAAGTCAAAGCAGCCATATCCATAGTCTGTGTTCATAATCATCTCAAGATTGAGAACACGTACCTTATACAAGTTATGAGTTCCTATTGACTGTTGACAGCCTTAAGCGTCAATAGGAAAGCTCAGGTCCGTCAATGCACTATAAGCACTAGCATATCAACTAAGAGCTACACTCTAGTGATTGAGATTAATCACTCCATCCAATGGTAGTTAATTATGCTACAGTGTAGACCTGATGAGGTATCCAGTTTCATCATCCACTGTGACATATTCTAAGTATCAAAGAATAGTAATTCGTATCTCACTTGTGTGTATCTCATACACACACGAATTGCTTACTATGATACTTAAGGATAAAACAATCATCTCATGAAAGAAACATACACAATGAAATGTAAAGCTGATATCCATATATTATAATGCTAATGTCTCATACATAAAGTAATGGTTTGAGAGCACAAACCCAACAGCACGATGAAATGTTTTGATTTCCGCGAGCATGGTGATATGTATTTGAGCATGTTAAGTTGCTTATTTGGGTCAGAAGGAGCACGTGGTCACCGTGCCATTTTGTGGAGCCGATATAGGCATTAAGGTCGCACGATTGAAGAGAAGAATCGTGGGTCTTACCCTTTCGCGTGGACTTATTGGCGAGGAGTCGCGGATTGGGAGTATGGACGGGCACGTGAGTCTCCAGCGACTAGTATGAAATGTAGAGATGTGAATGCGGACATGTTTATCATTCATGTGCATATGTTGTTTTATTCACTAAGCGTTAGCTTAAACAAATTGAATATCTGTGGTTATTCAAATAACCATTTCAGGTGTTAACGCTGGCGAGGAATCGGAGAAGTGAGCACGTGGGTTGGGAGTTCTTTTAGAAGGCAACTTGAACGTTAATCTGGTGGTTTTGGGACAATAGGAATGTTGTAATAAGAACTCTTATGGTTTTTAATTATGTTTAATTTGGTATGTTAGAACGAATCTAAAACGTTGTAATAGTTGGTAACATGTTGTAACTGTGCTTCGGTAATATGTTAATACAGTTAGGATTGCTTTGGAGTACTTTTGGAAGTGTGTGTTTGATCCCCGTTTGAATTCAAAAGCTTTTAAACTTAGAAAACTCTGCAGAATGAGAAGCTGCCATAAATCAGTCGACTGGTTGAGAAAACAGTCGACTGGAGTCTCTGTTTCCAGCAACTCACTGCACCTTTTATTGGAGGATCAGTCGACTGGGTTCTCGACACAGTCGACTGGATCATGTTTTCAATTCAGATATTTTGTTCAGGCTGGACTTCAGTCGACCGGACCGTATCAGTCGACTGAAATTTTGAAGCCCCAGTCGACTGGGTGTAGAAAGCAGTCGACTGGATGGTGTTTTAAAACCCAACTTTCTGCTGGACCAGGATCAGTCGACTGGGTCTGAGGATCAGTCGACTGGACATTTAGTTTTCAAAATGACTTGTTTATTCCGCTGCGTGTGTTCTTCAAAACTAATTTTTGGGAACGTTAATGAATTGGTTTAGCCTCGGTGGCGTGCCACGGGCTCCGGTTCCGCTATTGTGGGACCGGGCTGTGACATTCAGTGGTATCAGAGCCTAAGTTTAGAGCCTTGGGAACGAGTGACGTTATATATGCTGAGTGACGTCGAGTGGAGTGTGTAATTGAGAAGATAATGGTTATCATTGTAGAAATGCTTCATGTGTTAGCATTTGTTGATTGTGATGAACTGTGCGCATATATCTATATTGTGGCATAGCATGCATGGTCATTATGCATTGAACTCAATAGGGGAAATATTTGAAACGTTATGGTTGATCCACCAAGAGAATTGTCACCGCATTCGCGGATGGACCAAATAGTGAATATGGTGGGAAATTTCATACAAGCGGTAAGTGAAAGAGAACGGATGAATGTTCAGCCTCCACTGGTACCGCGACCTCAACACACAATCGTGGAACAGTTTCATAAACGGAAACCGACGTTGTATCATGGACAGGTTGATATAGACTTGGCCGATCATTGGATGATGGACATGGAAAGACATTTCCGTCAGGTAATATGTACCGATGAGGAGAAAATTTTATGCGCATCCGATACGTTGATGGGCGAAGCATTGGATTGGTGGAACAACGTGCTTGAACAAGGGAAGCCAACCACGTGGGAAGCATTTAAGGAAGAATTCAACAAACATTTCTTTTCGCAATCTGCTTATACTCAAAAACACCAAGAGTTTGCGAGTTTGGTTCAGGGAGACATGACTGTGAGTGAGTATGTATCTCGTTTCAATGCCTTGTTACGATTTGGGAAAACTACTGTTCCGACTGATAGGGATAAAGCTCGTAAGTTTGAGGAAGGGCTTAGAGAGAATATCCGTGGCCGTGTGGACATGTTGCAACACCCGACCGTTTCTCTAGTCGAGGAAGCCGCCCGTATAGCTGAGAAGAGTGTCGACCGATATCGACAAGGGCAACAAGGAAAGAGACCCAATGACAATAGGGGCAAGAGCCAAGGGAATGCGAAGAAACCGTTCACGCAAGGTTCAGGATCGAATATGGGTAGTCAAGGAGGAAGTGTGTTTGTTGGAGATTTGAGACCGTTGTGCCCGACATGTAACCTACGACACAGAGGAACCTGCTATCAATTGACCACTTGCTATTTTTGTAAACAATTGGGGCATGTGTCTAGGAATTGTCCTTTGAACGCAAATTTGACTACACCAAACACAACCTCGAACACCAAGAGCTACATCCCAGAGATAAGAGGGAAATGTTTTGAGTGTGGCCAACCGGGGCATATAGCGAAGAATTGCCCAAGTAAAAGACAACCGGGAATGAGTACCGGGGCATCGAGTGTGCCAAGCGGATCAAGGGTAGAACTTCGAGTGGATAAAGGGAAAGGAGTCGCACAACAACAAGGACGATACTTCGAGCTCAGGCCGGGGAATACGGATGATACCGTCATATCAGGTATTCTTCCTATTTGTTCGTATCCTGCACGTATACTTATGGATTCTGGTTCAACGCATTCATTCGTATCACGTGATTTTGTTAAGCATTTAACTGTTAAGTCAGAACCGCTAGGATATGACTTGTGTGTATCATTGCCTAGTAGTGAACCGCTAGTTACTTCTTCGATATTCAAGTCATGTGAGATCAAGATAGGTGATAAAGTCTTGAGCGTTGATTTGATTCCGTTGACGGTGAATTACTTTGATGTTATCTTGGGTATGGATTGGTTGTCGGTTAATCAAGCCAGAATCGATTGTAAACAGAAACGGGTTAGTTTCTATCCGTCAGGGCGAGAAGAGTTTACTTTTCAGGGTAAGGGAGTGATCGTACCGCCGTACTTGATATCGGCGATTCAAGCAAGTAAGATGTTGAAGAAGGGTTGTTCGGGTTTCTTATGTTCAATTGTCGACACGCGAGTTCTTGGACCACTAATAGAAGACATTTCAGTAGTTCGAGAATTTTCAGATGTTTTTCCCGATGAATTACCCAACGTATTGATTGAAAGAGAACTTGAGTTCACAATAGAAGTAGTACCAGGGTCACAACCGATATCTAAAGCGCCGTACCAAATGGCACCGATAGAGTTGAAAGAATTGAAGGTTCAGTTACAAGAACTACTTGAGAAGGGTTTTATTCAACCTAGTGTTTCACCATGGGGAGCTCCAGTCTTGTTTGTGAAGAAGAAAGATGGAACAATGCGTATGTGCATCGACTACCGAGAGTTAAATAAGTTGACCATCAAGAACAAGTATCCGTTGCCGCGAATAGATGACTTGTTTGATCAGTTACAAGGGGCTCAGGTATTTTCGAAGATCGACTTGAGATCCGGTTACCATCAGTTGAAAGTCAAAGAGGAAGATGTTGAGAAGACAGCTTTCAGGACTCGATATGGTCACTTTGAATTTTTGGTTATGCCATTTGGAGTGATTAATGCACCAGCTGCTTTCATGGACTTGATGAACCGTGTTTTCAAAGATTATTTAGATGAGTTCGTTATCATGTTCATAGATGACATCCTAATCTACTCCAAAAGCGTTGAAGATCACGAGCATCATTTGCGATTAGCTTTACAACGATTGCATGAAAAGAGATTATTCGGTAAATTGAAGAAGTGTGAGTTTTGGTTGACCGAGATAGCTTTTCTTGGACATATAGTGTTGGCCAAGGGAATTTCTGTAGACCCTCAGAAGATAGAAGCAGTTACCAACTGGGCGAGACCAACGAATGTGACAGACATCAGAAGTTTCCTAGGATTAGCTGGGTATTATCGGAGATTTGTAAAAGACTTTTCGCGTATAGCAATGCCGATGACACAGTTAATGAGGAAAGATATTGCTTTTGTTTGGAGTCCAGAATGTGAAGAAAGTTTCCAAGAGTTGAAGGGTCGACTAGTGAAAGCACCAATATTAGCCGTTCCGTCAGGGACTGAAGGATTTATTATTTACAGTGATGCTTCATATAGAGGTTTAGGTTGCGTTCTTATGCAAGGTAATAAAGTCATTGCGTATGCATCGAGACAACTTAGACCGCACGAGAAGAATTATCCAACACATGATCTAAAATTGGCCGCCGTGATTTTTGCATTGAAGATTTGGCGACATTATCTACACGGGGAGAAATGTGAGATATACACGGATCATAAGAGTTTGAAGTACCTGTTTACACAACGAGATTTGAATATGAGGCAAAGGAGATGGTTAGAGTTGATGAAGGACTATGACTTGTCAATTCAGTATCATCCGGGCAAGGCAAATGTTGTCGCCGATGCTCTTAGTCGCAAAGTACCAACCAATACCGCATCAGATTTGACTTCTCAGAAAGAATTGATACGAGATATGGAGAATTTGGAGCTTGAAGTAATACCGAGGATTGAAAGTGGTTTGATGTCGACGATGGTGGCACAACCACTCTTGATTCACGAGATCGCAGAGAAACAACTTCAAGATGTGGCTTTGAAGAAGATTTGTGATGAGATTCCAATGGGCAAACAACCGGGATTCACGTTTGAGAACAATGTGTTGAGACTGAAGGGTAGAATTTGTGTACCTAGTGAGAAAGAGTTGAAGCGAAACATCCTAGAGGAAGCACACAACACAAAGTATACCGTTCACCCGGGAAGCACCAAGATGTATAGAGACTTGAGACATGTTTATTGGTGGCCGGGAATGAAGAGAGAAATAGCACGTTATGTTTCGCGTTGTACTAGTTGTCAACAAGTAAAGGCCGAACGCCAAGTACCCTCGAGATTGTTACAACCGTTACCGATAGCCGAGTGGAAATGGGAACACATAACAATGGATTTTGTTGGTGGATTTCCGAGGTCGAAGAGATCGAATACTATTATCTGGGTGATCGTTGATCGTTTGACGAAGTCGTCGCACTTCCTACCGCTTCGAACAACTAAGCCGATGCCATTAGCTAAGTTGTATATTCGCGAGATTGTGAGACTACATGGTATCCCAGTTTCTATCGTTTCGGATAGGGATAGTAGTTTTACGTCGAAGTTTTGGAGAGCCATGCAAGAAGCAATGGGTACCAAATTGCACTTTAGTACCGCTTTTCATCCTCAGACCGATGGTCAATCAGAAAGAGTAATCCAGATTTTGGAGGACATGCTTCGTTTATGTGTATTTGATTTTCAAGGTGATTGGGAAGACCACCTACCGTTAATTGAGTTCGCGTATAACAACAGTTTTCAGTCGAGTATTGGGATGGCTCTTTATGAAGCTTTATATGGTCGTGTATGTCGTTCACCAATTAGTTGTACAGAGGTGGGAGAAAGAAAGATTGAAGGGCCAAAAATTGTACAAGAGACGACGGATAAGATAAAGGTAATTCGACAACGGTTACTGACAGCTCAGAGTAGGTATAAGAGTTATGCCGATAAGCGTAGACGACCGTTGGAATTTGACGTGGGAGACTTAGTGTATTTGAAGGTGTCACCTTAAAAGGGGATAACCAGATTTGGTAGATACGGGAAACTTAACCCGAGATATGTAGGACCTTTTGAAATCATTGGAAAGGTTGGACTCGTAGCTTATCGTTTGAACTTGCCGAGCGAGTATGCTCAAGTTCATAACGTGTTTCATGTATCGTTGTTACGCAAACAATTAGTAGAAGATAGAGATCAAGTGATGACTCCAACATCGAATGAGATTCATAGTGATTTAACGTATGCCGCATATCCGGTAGAGATCTTAGACCGGAAGGATCAAGTCTTACGAAATAAAGTAATATCGAAAGTAAAAGTGTTATGGCGTAGCCAAACTACGGAAGAAATGACGTGGGAAATAGAAGATGAGATGCGTACTCAGTATCCGCACCTTTTCGAGACATGAGGTACAAGTTTGGGGACAAACTTCTTTTAAGGGGGAGAGTATTATAACACCCACATTTGTGTTATTGCAATTGCATTACATTGTCATGCATGATAATGTGATGTGGCGTGTCTTATGACACATGGTTGAGTGAGTTTGGACTCACGAGTTGATTTGGGTGTCTGTATTAGAGAACCCTTTGAAACTGTGGTGATTGAGAATTTGTTGTTGTGACGTCTCTCCGAGTATGAGACGGTCACTGAGGAATACTTTAAATGTTTATCTGGAAATAAATGTTTACCTGTGTATTTCAATATCTGTATTATTTTCTGTTTTAGAATTTATTTCTGTTGTTAGTTTTAGTATTCTGGTGAGAACGAATTAACACGCTATTAATTTGGTAGGCTAATTAGCAACTTCGGAAACGTCATGTAAAAATTCGCGTTTTAGCGACCAAACGAAACTTAGTCGAAAACTTTTATAATTTTGAAGTTTCACTCGTAAAGCTATGAATAAGCTGTATAGAAAGTTTCAGAGACTGATTATGAGTTTTGAAAACTCGTGGGGAGGTAAACGTAATTTTCAAAAGAGTTGCCTATATATAGATAGAGATGGATCTTTAGATTTTTGTAAGCTTAACCTAAAGCTCAAGAAGGAGGCCAAAACGGGGCTAAAGGGAGATTTAGTTGCTTAGAGCTTTGCGACGCCAAACGACGACCTTTTGTCAGTCTGTTTTCTCCCATATTTCATATTCGAACTCCTCGAGGTAAGAGCTTCGTTTTGATATATGTTAGGGCTTGTTTGACCAAGTTTTCCGAAAAGTTATTTTCTAAAAATTTTCACATAAGTTGTTAAATGGAATTTTGATTCATAGGAATTGTACTAGACGGACTTCTACACGTTCTTTGTACACGGGTTTTCTTTGAATCGAAGTTTAAGAGCGTAAATCGGAGGTTAGTGATTCAACTATATTTTTGGAATGATTTCTTGACATGTATTTATGTTTTGAGTGAATAGCATGTATTAATTCTTAGAGATATATTGTGTAGTTCATATTGGGCGTTTATATTGATAAGTAGGCCCAATAGCACGATGAAATGTTTTGATTTCCGCGAGCATGGTGATATGTATTTGAGCATGTTAAGTTGCTTATTTGGGTCAGAAGGAGCACGTGGTCACCGTGCCATTTTGTGGAGCCGATATAGGCATTAAGGTCGCACGATTGAAGAGAAGAATCGTGGGTCTTACCCTTTCGCGTGGACTTATTGGCGAGGAGTCGCGGATTGGGAGTATGGACGGGCACGTGAGTCTCCAGCGACTAGTATGAAATGTAGAGATGTGAATGCGGACATGTTTATCATTCATGTGCATATGTTGTTTTATTCACTAAGCGTTAGCTTAAACAAATTGAATATCTGTGGTTATTCAAATAACCATTTCAGGTGTTAATGCTGGCGAGGAATCGGAGAAGTGAGCACGTGGGTTGGGAGTTCTTTTAGAAGACAACTTGAACGTTAATCTGGTGGTTTTGGGACAATAGGAATGTTGTAATAAGAACTCTTATGGTTTTTAATTATGTTTAATTTGGTATGTTAAAACGAATCTAAAACGTTGTAATAGTTGGTAACATGTTGTAACTGTGCTTCGGTAATATGTTAATACAGTTAGGATTGCTTTGGAGTACTTTTGGAAGTGTGTGTTTGATCCCCGTTTGAATTCAAAAGCTTTTAAACTTAGAAAACTCTGCAGAATGAGAAGCTACCATAAATCAGTCGGCTGGTTGAGAAAACAGTCGACTCGAGCCTCTGTTTCCAGCAACTCACTGCACCTTTTATTGGAGGATCAGTCGACTGGGTTCTCGACACAGTCGACTGGATCATGTTTTCAATTCAGATATTTTGTTCAGGCTGGACTTCAGTCGACCGGACCGTATCAGTCGACTAAAATTTTGAAGCCCCAGTCGACTGGGTGTAGAAAGCAGTCGACTGGATGGTGTTTTAAAACCCAACTTTTTGCTGGACCAGGATCAGTCGACTGGGTCTGAGGATCAGTCGACTGGACATTTAGTTTTCAAAATGACTTGTTTATTCCGCTGCGTGTGTTCTTCAAAACTAATTTTTGGGAACGTTAATGAATTGGTTTAGCCTCGATGGCGTGCCACGGGCTCCGGTTCCGCTATTGTGGGACCGGGCTGTGACAGTATCCAACTCCATATTTCCCAGAATAATGAGAGCTTCAAGAGCAAAGAAAGCTTGGGATATTCTTCAGAAATAATTTCAAGGAGATGTGAGGGTAAGAGCTATAAAACTTCAATCTCTTAGAAGGGAGTTAGAAAATATGAAAATGAAGGAAAATGAAACTATGAATGAGTTCTCTTCTAGATTCATAGATCTAGTTAATCAAATGAAAACTTATGGTGAAGATATTGACGATCGGAGAATTGCTGAAAAATTTTTGATAAGCTTACCTGAAAAATTTAATCCTATTGTGGCTATTATTGAACACACTACGAATATTTCTACATTGAGTATTCAAGAATTGATGGGGTCCTTAAAATCATATGAGCAAAGATTGAATAGGCAGTCTGAAAAGCAAGTTGAAAGTGTCTTTCAATCTAAGCTCAATATTGACTCCAAAAATGTTGAGATGAAGCCTGCAATCCAATACCAAAACAAAGGAGAGTCTTTTAGAGGTGGAAGACAAGAAAGAGGAAGGGTTAGAAATTCAAGAGGAAGAGGTAATTTTGAAGGAAGAAACAATTTTGACAAAAAACCATTTCAAGAAGGGTCTTTCAAAAGATGCAAAATTTGCAAAAGAAATGGCCATGAAGAGAAGGATTGCTGGTTCAAAGGGAAACCTCAATGTTACAAGTGTAAAATGTTTGGGCATGTGCAAAAGGATTGTACTTACAATTCTAATCAGCAAGTGGGTTATGTGGAGGAAAAAGAAAGTGAAGGGAGCTTGTTTTATGCGTGTCAAAGTGTCTTGGAACAAAATAATGATCAATGGTTCGTGGACAGTGGGTGCTCAAATCATATGACAGCAAATAAGAGTATTTTTCTTGATATGGGCACCTCTATTCATTCTCAAGTGAAGCTGGGTAATGGAGCACTGGTGCAAGTGAAAGGCAAAGGCACTATTGGTGTTCAAACAAAAAAGGGGACTGAATTCATTTATGACGTCCTTCTTGTACCTGAGTTAGATCAAAATTTGCTGAGTGTTGGACAGCTTATGGAGCATGGCTATTCAGTTCACTTTGAAGGGGAAAACTGCACTATTTATGACAAAAACAAGAAGAGGCAGCTTTTGACTCAAATAAGAATGGTGAATAGAAGCTTTCTTTTCTCGTTAAAGTATGCAAACGATGTTGCCTTGAAGACGGAGGTTATGAATGACTCATGGTTATGGCATAGAAGATTTGGTCACTTGAACTTTGGGAGCCTCAAATTACTTTCTCAGCAGAATATGGTGCAAGGATTACCAAAAATTGAAGAACAAGATGGAACATATGAAGGATGTGCACTTGGAAAGATGCATCGTCATTCCTTTCCTAAAGGAGTTGTTGGGAGATCAAGATAGGTATTGGAATTAGTACATACAGATATATGCAGCCCTATGGAAATGCTTTCTCATGCCCAAAACATGTACTTCATTCTCTTTATTGACGATTATACTCGCATGACATGGGTTTACTTTATGAGACAAAGATCTGAAGTTTTCACCATTTTCAAAAAGTTCAAATGTCTTGTTGAAAAGCAAAGTGGGCATTATATAAAATGTCTAAGAAGTGATAATGGAAAAGAATATAACTCTAATCAATTTGACAAGCTTTGTAAAGATGAAGGTATTGAAAGACAGCTCACGGTTGGTTACACTCCACAGCAAAATGGAGTTTCTGAGAGGAAAAATCAAACTGTGGTTGAGATGGCCAAGACAATGCTTCATGAAAAAGGGTTACCTAAAAGTTTCTGGGCTGAAGCTATAAATACAGCAATATATTTGATTAATAGATGCTCTACAAAGGCCTTGAAACACAAAACTCCATTTGAAGCTTAGAGCGGGAGAAAGCCATCAGTGAGGCACTTGAAGATTTTTGGGTGTGTTTGTTATGCTCAAATTCCAAAAGAGAAGAGACAGAAGCTCGATGAAACACGCGAGAAGTGTATTTTTATGGGGTATAGCTCAAAATCCAAAGGCTACAAACTGTTTAGCTTGAAGAGGAATCAAACTGTCATTAGCCGAGATGTGTTGTTTGATGAAGATTCTACTTGGAATTTTGAACAAGGGAAAGCTAAAAAGAAAATCATTCTTGAAATCACATCAAAATCAACCCATGAAGAAGAAAGTGAGGATAGTTTGTCTCAATTTCCTACAAGCTCAAGTTCGCAATCAGCTTCAAGCTCAAGTTCATCATCCCCTAGTTCAACTCCAAATAAAATGAAGAGTTTAAGCGACATTTATCAAAGCTGTAACTTTTGTATTGTTGAACCAGATAGTTTTGAAGAACCTGTGAAGGATGAAGCTTAGAGAAAGGCTATGGAAGAAGAAATTGGAATGATTGAGAAGAACAAGACTTGGGAGTTGGTTAGCAAACCATTAAGTAAGGACATTGTTGGTGTCAAGTGGATCTTCAAAATCAAGTACAATCCAGATGGTACAATAAAGAGAAATAAAGCAAGGCTGGTTGCGAAGGGCTATTCACAACAGCCCGGTGTTGATTTTCATGAAACATTTGCACCAGTAGCTCGTCTTGATACCAATAGAACTCTTATTGCTATGGCGGCTCAAAAGGGGTGGCTATTGTACCAATTGGATGTGAAATCAGCATTCTTAAATGGAGAGTTAAAAGAAGAGGTCTATGTTGAGCAACCACAAGGTTTTGTTGTCAAAGGAGAAGAAGACAAGGTGTACAAGTTGAACAAAGCCTTGTATGGGCTGAAACAAGCGCCTAGAACTTGGTACAACGAAATTGATAGCTATTTCAATAAAAAAAAAAAGGATTCGAAAAAAATAAGAGTGAGCCTACATTGTATGTGAAGAAGCAAGGTATGTCAAACATCCTTATTGTTGCATTATACGTTGATGATTTGGTGTTCACTGGAAATAACACAAAGATGATTGAAGAATTTAAAAATGACATGATGAAAAGGTATGAAATGAATGATATGGGGCTGCTACATTATTTTCTTGGCATCGAAATTTGTCAAGATGAAGATGGTGTGTTCATCTCCCAAAGAAAGTATGCTGAAAATATTCTCAAAAGGTTCAGAATGTTCGGATATAAATCTGTGGCAACTCCACTTGTTTTAAATGAAAGACTAAAGAGGGATGATGGAGGAACTAGAGTGGATGCTACTCTATACAGAAGTTTGATTGGAAATTTACTTTATCTTACGGCTATAAGGCCTGACCTCGTGTTTACAGCAAGTTTACTGTCAAGATTCATGAATAGTCCCAGCCATTATCATCTTGGAGCAGCAAAAAGAGTGCTAAGGTATCTTCAAGGGACATTGAATTATGGAATCAGATTTAACAAAAATTCAGAAGTGAAATTGATTGGTTTTTGTGATAGTGATTGGGGAGGTTGTGTTGATGACATGAAAAGCACATCAGGTTAAGTATTCTCTCTTGGATCTGGAGTGTTCTCATGGTGTTCAAAGAAGCAACAATCTGTGGCTCAGTCATCAGCAGAAGTTGAATATGTCTCAGCCGCAATGGCAACCTCACAAGCTATTTGGTTGAAAAGGATTTTGGAAGACATTGGTGAAAAGCAAGAGGAGGCTTCAGAGGTTCTTTGTGACAACAAATCTGCTATTTCTATGGCCAAGATTCCAGTTTATCATAGTCGAACAAGACACATTGCAATCAAGCACCACTTCATTAGAGATGCACATGAAGAAGGAGAGGTGAAGCTGAATTTTTGCAAGTTAAATGATCAACTAGCTGACATATTTACAAAAGCTCTTCCTAGGGAAAAGTTTGAATATTTCAGAGAAGCCTTGGGACTTCAAGAACAGCACATTAGGGGAGAATGTTAGAAATAATGTGATGTATCTAATTGAGTATTAACTACAATTAGTTATGGAATATTTAGGTGAACTCCTCTAATTATGTGGTTGGTATTTGGTGGAGTTGTAATGCATTTAATGTTGCAGAATTTGTATAAATATCTGCATTAGTTGTTGGAATTTAAGAAAAAGAAAAAAAAAAACAGATTTGAAAAAAGGCTCATCCTCTTCACTGTCCTATAATTCCATGTTTTTCTCTCTACTACATTTGTTATTGTTTTCCTCTCTGTCTAAGGCTGCAACAGCAGCCCATATAAGGCTAAATAAAGGGCCAACAGGGTGGAGTAGCCCCCTTGAACTTATATATTGAGTACCAAGGTTATAAGTCCCCGATGCGGGACAAACAATCTCAACATAGGGTAACGTAGAGTGCTTGTTGTGGTACACCCATGTGGTGTTTGTTGTCCCTCCTGTGTTGAGGGTTGTTGTCCCCCTATGTTGAGGGTGAAGGTTCGAGCCTAGTACCAAACAATGTTGAAACCCTATCTCAGTAATCCATGTATTTGGCTCTCAGTCATGCCACACGTGTGGGGGCGTGTTGAGATTGTTTGTCCCACATCGAAGACTTATAACCTAGCTACTCAATATATAAGTTCAAGAGGCCACTCCACCCATTACCAATTAGTTTTGGGTTGGATGCTCCAATTCAACACACATAGTATTTTTAGTGCATGTATTCATGGAATTAACAATGAGCTTAATTGATTCACCCCACCCCACCCAAAAAAAATAATAAACCAAGTGATTTTAAGTGGGTTTTTAGTCATCTTCTGGATTTGGATCTTTGATATAGAGCCAGTTTGTGTTTGTTGAAATATTAAGGTAATATTCTTAGCTTAATTTTCCTGTTGAATTAATGTTTGAGTATTTAAATTTTAAGCTAATCCAAAATCTTCTATAATCCAAAAAAAAAAGTCTTATTACCAAGCAAATAAGTGGTTTATATAGGATTGGCCTAAAATGGGCTGAACCAACTGACCTTATGTGATTTGGTTAAAGCTGGTTGGGTTGTCCTGGGTCTATTGGACCCTCAATGAAAAATTTTCAATTTGAAGTATTCAGTACATCTAAAATAAGCCTGGTAATTCCAAACCCAATGTTAATCCATTCAAATCCAATCATAATAAATGGGTGTGTGATCTGATGAAATTCAGTTAGCGGGTTGGACATGGGCTGTCCATATAAACTTATTTAGTTAATGGGTTTAGATTGGTCCAACAAACATCATTTATAGCCCGCAAACCCCAAATGTCATAGCACTATAGAGTTTGATAATTCAATTAAGTGGTAAAAATAAAAAATTTCAGCACTTCTTTATTTTCAGTGTGTTTGATAACATGCCACTTAATTATAAAGCTGAGCAAAAACTTGCTGAAAACTTTAAGTGAAAAATTACTACTGAAAATAATTAATGAATGCATTCTATCTTAGTACTTGAAACATTGTTTTCAGTATTGCAAATTCAATCGCTTAAAACTTCCAATACTTAAAATTCAACACTTAATTTCCAGTTTTATCAAATGGATCCTAAGTCTTGTGACATAAACAAATCTCACAACCACAATCTACAAATACCACAATGTGTCTCTCTCCTCTGTGAGGTCCACAAATACCACTTTTTAACCTTTTACATTTCCTCCCCTCTCTCAACACACTCTTCCTCCATTAATCAAATGCGTATCTAAATATTAATATTGTAAAAATTATTTTGATTGATACATCATTATTTGTTTGAGATAAAAATTTGAGATTTGAATTTGGAAAACATACATTACTCCTATGGATTCCATTTACTTCTAAATTTCACATAGTTTTTCTTTAAGAACAAGGGTGTAGTTTTGTTCACCCATTACTCACCTAACTCTTCTATTATGTCATTGGCTAATGCAGTGGAATCCATGACTTTTTACTATTAATTAATTTGTATTAATTCAAAGAATCACTGCATTAACCAATCAAAGAGTTAAATGAATAATGAGTGAGCAACTTTAGAGTGAGAAAAATATACTCCTTCTGTCCCATATTAAGAGTCCTTGATGCCATTTTTTGATGTCCCATTTTAAGAGTCCTCTTTGAAAAGTCAAAGTACTTTAATACACACTTTCCAAATTTGTCATTTATTACATCCAACTCTTCCCTCTCTTTTTTGTGATGTGACACTATAATTTTGAATTTCAAAAGGGCAATGTTAGAAAGTTGAAAATCTCACCAAAATCAAGGTTGTCTCCTTAATAAGTTGGAATTCTCAAAAGAAACTCTTAATATGGGACGGAGGGAGTAGTAAAAACAATTACTTTTGCTGTCTGATACAATAGGACTGCACTTCAGTGCTGTTAAAACAGTGTTGTTTGTGCTGTTCCCCTCATAAAATGAACAGAAAAACTGCTTTTGCATAAGCAATTTTTCAAAAACTGCCCAATTTAACTGTTCATTATGTGAGTGAACAGTACTAACAGCACTGTTTTAACAACAATGAAGTGCTGCCCGATACAATATTGCAAAGTGTCAAAGCTCCTGTTACTGTAGCATGCGCCGCCAAAAGTCATGTTTGAATCTACAGTGTTAGTCTTTCACCTGTCATATCCCGACACGTGTCATCTAGGAGCCAAAGTTACTGTACACTCACAAAAGTTAGTCTTTCACCTGTCATATCCCGACACGTGTACATGGCAAAGTTACTGTACATTCAGACGCCGTTTGAACAGTGGAACATTAAGTGTTGGTCTTTCACCTGTCATACCTCAACACGTGTAAATGCAGGAGCCAAAGTTACTGTACACGCAGACGCCGTTTGAACAGTAAACAGAGCTGCACCATCCAATCGGAGACCGACAGGTCCTCGAGTAGCTTATGTACGGCAACAGTTAAACCTTTTTGGAAATTGCTGTTGGGGGGACAACCAAAATACCCAAGAAACATGAGGGGAGTTATTGGAGCGACACGTGGTTATTGATACGTGACTAGGTTGCAAATTTGTTATCCTCGGGCATCACTTATTCCCCACATTGTGTACATATCCATTACCGGATCACAAAAAGTGTATTATTAGATGCTCTGTTGAATGTTCTCTAACTAGATTATTGATGCTTGGCAAAGCAATAAATATAAAATGAATTATTTGAATTTATATAGAAAACATTTTTGTTCACTCAAAATATGATACACTAATGTTCACTCAAGCATTCTATTGGCCAATGCAAATTAAATAATTAATGTTTAATATTAATCTTAGGTTCTACTGCATTGACCAATGAAATACTTGGATGAGCATTGGTGTATCATTTTTTAGGTGAGCAAAAATGCTCTCATTTATATATAGGAAATTTTTGTTAGAAGTAGGGGTAGAATTTTTTAATCTTAGGTCCAATTTGTTTATTTTATTTCAATTAAAGATCTCTCAATAAATGTTTTTTTGTATAATTGATTACATGAAATTTAAACTTTTCGCAAAATATAGTAACATAAGGATTTGATTTGATTAAGTTTTACTATTGAGAAATTTTTGAAAAAAATTATAACAGATTGTCCTTAAATTCAAACTTCTATAATCCAATATGAGTGATTTTTTAAACAAAATTTCTATTAAATATAAATATAAATAGAAATTCATACACCCAAAATTAGCTCTATCTTATGATCGAGCGATTCGAATCAGCAGCATGTCCATGTCTCGGTCAAATCATGCACAACTCGTCGGACAAGCATCAGCCCGAGTGGTCTAGTTTACTCATCATCCCGAGCGGTTCATCCACGACCCGGCCAACAGGTCGGGAACCGCACGGGCACATCCCACCGCGGGAACAGCTCATCCAGGCCCACAGGCATGATCCCGAGCATCACATGCATGATCCCGAGCATTACGAGCAGTTTTCTACTCAAGTTAGAAGACTAATGGAAAGTGCAAACTATTTCCTAATCCAATTAGAAACCCCCACAATTAATGACAATCTATATCAATTTCCTTATCCATGTACGATTAGGTCTCTTACATCTATAAAAGAGACCTCTCACCCCCCATTGAAGGGGCCGACTTTTCAGTCTACACAGCACCTCTATAGCATTCATCTACATGCCCGGCCGGCCTACAGTAGTTCCAGACTTGTTGGTTCACCACAGGCCCCCCGCTCTTTTACAGTATAATGAACGTGCTCAGACACAGTCGTGAACGTAGGTTCCTTCATTAACAGGGCCGAACCACATACAAAAAGTAGTCTCTCTCTCTCCTAAAATTGCTCTACTTTACTCTTACCATTTTTTGGCATCATCAGTTTGACGTCGTCTGTGGGAAACGACAAGTCTTCTCATCAACAAATCTCTTGACTGATCGTCATGCCACCGAAGAAGGGTAAGAAGGCTGATCAACAGTCCGACCGGGATGTTCCTCCGACCCCGGCACCGACTGCGGAGTCATGACATCTGAGCAGATCACCGCGACCCTCACACAACCCCTAGAGGGCCAACGTCAAATCCAGCAATAGATCGAAGCCCTGCTAGCCCAGCAAAGCAGTCCTCCAGGGGCCGGGAAACGACCCGTGAACGTTGGTATGGTCGGGAACCGATCTTGACCAGACAACGTGCCCGAGCCAACCCGTCCCATGTTGAGGATACCAGAAACATCAACAGTGGGCATACTTCCCAAAAGTAAAGGCAGGAGCATATGACCCGGGAATCAGTCCAGGGTCACTCGGTCAAGAGCCGAGTTGTCCCTAGGCGAACAGTTACCCGGAGCCATAGCCGAGCCCGATCCCAGAGGACAACACACCACCATGAAGAAGAAGCCTTTTCCACCGACCCGACTGATCCCTCAGATACTGGTCGGGAAGGAGTGGACGCCCGAATCAAGGACTTGCAGAAGTAGATTGCCGGAGTGGCCAAAAAGCTTGGTCAAAACCGCGCTCAGAATCAGACCAATACCGAGACAGAATCACCGTTCTCCAGCCAGATCAGGAGGTTTTCCATCCCGTGCAAATTTAAGCAGCCTCGCCTAGATCCCTATAACGGCTCGGGAAGCCCGGTCGACCACATCCGGAATTATAAGGCTCAGATGGCCCTAGCCACCAACTCCGATGAACTACACTGCCTAGCCTTCCCCAGCACTTTGAAAGGCCCGGCCGTGCAGTGGTTTTACTCCTTGGAGTCCCGATCGGTCTGCAGTTTCAAACAACTCAACAAGCAGTTCATCAACCAGTTCGTCGGCATGCATGAATGGCCAAAGCCAGACATGCAGCTGTTGATGGTCAGAAAACGGAATAATGAGTCCCTCAAGGAGTTCACCGACCAGTTCAACCAACAGAAGCTTCAAATCTGCAATTTGAACGAGACAATCACCATCATAGCCTTCTGCTTGGGAGTTCAACACACCAAGTGCGCCGCGTCGTTCCACAGAAATCGACTGGAAACTTTGGTTGAGCTCTCTGAGAGGGTTGGAAAATACATTGACACTGAAGAGTTTCTAAAGACCAAATACACCGGGCAAGAAAGCAACGAGCCTTCCAGAGGTAAGCGAAAGCGAGATCAGCCCGGGAGTTTTGATAATTCTTCCAGTTCACAGCAGTCCGGGTCAGGCAGCCCCGACCGGATCTCTAGCACACAGCAGGCGAGGTTCGGCAATCCCGACCCGACCTCAAGTTCACATCGGTCAGGATCAAGCAGTTCCAACTTTGCCTCCAGCACAGAGAAATCAGGAGCCCGACGATCCTGATCTGACCCCCTGCCTCCATCAGTCTAGATGAGCCCGACTACAGTGGTACTTGCATGATCACCACCTGAGACTCCACCGATTGTCAAAGAGCCATACAAAGTCCTCAGGTCTAACCCCGAGGCATACAAAGTCCTTAGGCCTAACCCCGAGGCATACAAAGTCCTCGGGCCTAACCCCGAGACATACAAAGACCTCGGGCCTAACCCCGAGGCATCCAAAGACCTCGGGCCTAACCCCGAGGCATACAAAGACCTAGGGCCTAACCCCGAGGCACAAGCTTCGCTTAGGTCCAACAGACGACGGGGGAAAACCCCCTAGGTGGCTAATGATGGCAAGCTTCAATAGACCCTGCAACCACCATGTTCCAGGTCGGTTACCTACAGTTATAGCCTCTGTAAGACCCTCGTCTTAGCGAAAGCTTGGGGGGCAAGACGGCGCAGTGAACTAAATAGGCAATCACGCCGGGTATCTACAGGCCTCGCGGATAACCAAGTCAAAATCTTGGACAACCCGAGCACCTACAGTACTCAGAGGCATTAACTCCACTTAAGTCCAAACCGACGATAGAGGTGACTAAAATCTCTTAGGCTGACCCACGATAGAGGAGCAAAAAGGACCCTACAACAATACGCTCTAGGTCGGCTCCACCATCATGGTCAAGCTCTTCTCCTAGCAGTCTTGACGAAGGCTGACTGGGCAGAAGACAACCATTCTGGGGAGTTAACATAAAAGGACCCTAAAGCAATACGCTTTAGGTCGGCTTTTCCAACATGGTCAAATTCTTCTACCCACAACCTTGACGAAGGTTTACGGTTAGAAGATAACCATCCTGGAGGCTAACTCAAGCAAAAAGACTCCGAAGTAGGCCGAGTCTCAACTCTCGGTCAAACACCTGTACCCGGAGAACGGGTTAATTATTATGTTAATATGCATTAATTAGTGTATAAACGGATTAAGGGGAGGCTTGAACTCTCCCATGTAAAAAGTGTTCAGAGAGGGACACTAGTTAGAAAAGTCCCTAGTGAGGTGGGACAGGTATTGAAATGGAACCCAGCGAATGGTAAATTGGTAATTTGCATTTTAAATGATTAAATGCATTTTTACGTGATTAGTTTAAATGCTTTCATATTATATGATAATACATGTACTAGTAATGAGTATTAGTTTGGATACCCAAATAAGGGTATAATTGAAAAATGTTCAAAATTAGTAGGTGCGATAGCAATTTCACAAAATATGTGGGACCCACATTGGGACCCATACGAAACTTAGACAAACACTCATTAGATAATTGGGTAGTTAATGGAATGTTTGGGGGATTTCATAATAAGAACTTAAGAAAAACCGGGGGTGTAAACGAGAATAGAAGAAAACTAGTGACACATCACTTGCATGTGATGTGTGTGTGTCACTAGGAGAGTTAAGACTCTCAAAATCTGCTGGAAATCAAAAGAAAAAGAAAGAGAGAGCTCGGGAGAAAGACGGAGATGAGACGCCGACGTCGAAATCTCGCCGTTCCGTCGCCGCCGTTTGTCGGATTTACGATCCGAGACTACTTTTGGACTCATGGAGGTGAGACGATCATTTATATTCCCTGAATTTTTGTTTAAATTGTTGGATTTTAGTAGCTCATACTAATCGGTGAGCGGTCTACCGAATTCTTGTTGGAGTAGAAATTGAGCTTCAATTTGGGGAAATTCTACATAATTTAGCTTAATTTGGGTAAAATCTGTGGGAGGTGAGTTTTCTAGCCTAAAAATGATTGTGGTTTAAGATGTTCAATATTCCTTAATTATATTGGGTTGTTGAAATTATGCTTTGAAGATATGAAATTCTTGAATTTATGGTTTCATGTCAATTGTATGAAAAGTTGCTATGAATATGTGCCTACATGCTTATATGTCTATATGGTATTCAATGAGCCCGGGACAATGATTCATTAGTTGGGAGAAATAAGGGTGGTGAAGAGGAAGAATCCGAGAAAGACGGAAGTCCAAGGAATAGAAGTGGCCACGGGACCAAGGGAGGTCTTCGGGTCTGAATGAATCATTGAACCGGTGACTCGGCGATTACAAATGTGATTTATATATTTATTGTTGCATTGCACATGTTAAACATTCAGTCATGTTTAGAATGCTCACTAAGCAAATTGCTTAAGAAAATCGTTTTCCTATTTCTGTTGTGGTACATAACAACCACCGCAGGTACGGAGCAATACCCGGAGAGGAAGTGACGTGCTCGGGAAGAGGGGAAAAAGGTTTTGGAACTTGTAGATATGTTTTAAGCCTATATTACAGTGTAACTAGTGGCTTGAGGTCCTTGACTTGTGGCTTGAAGTCTTGACTTGTGGATGAGAGAGATGGGGGAGATGGGAGAGATGGGAGAGATTTGAGCCTCATGCTTGAGAACTTCTTTTGAACTTGTAAAATGGTGTAATTATGGTTTCTTTTATGTTGATGTTCATATTTGGGTTGTGGAAAAAGAGTTAGGATCCTAAAACTTGTAATTTGGTAGTTAAAAGTGAATTTGGGAACTAATGTGTAATATCTTTTGTTTTGCTCAAGTGTGGTGCAAGTAATGGGTTTAACCATTTTGACAAGTTCGGATGTGTCGCTAGTGTGTTAAACATGTTTCCTTAGTGTTTACAATGCTAGTTACAACCTTGAGTTGATTCCCAACAAGTTTCATGAATTTTGAATGAGAATTGAGTTTCAAAGTTTAAAAGTTCGTTGTAGTTCAAATGAAATGAGTTCTTAGTGGATTTGATCAAATTGTGAATATGATTCTATGATCCATGCTTAACTTGAGTTTAAACATGTTTAGAAATGTGTTGGAATTGATTTCCCAAAGTTTCATAAAGTTTCCATGTGATTTGATTGTGTTTTGGTAAGTTGAGAACTTGTTTGACAGCAAAAAAATTTAGCAGCAGAATTTGTGAAGGGATCGATCCACCCTTCCAAGGGGACATTCTGCGAGAGACTCAAGTAAATGGATCGATCCGGCCTTTATGAAGGGATCGATCCGCCTTGTATTTTTCACAGCATGTCCGCTTTTACGGAAACATGCATTACTTTTCTAGAGAATTCAGATTCGCGCGCCGTTGCGTTGGAACCGGGACTCAAAAATCTAACTTTTGGTATAAAAATTTTATATACTTTCTTAATGACCATTTTGCCCTTGGGGGCTGTTTTGTCACAATAGAGTTCTTTAAAGTGGTTTATTCCCATTTTCTTTCTAATTAGTGTGTGTTTTGGGTGCGGTTACTCTTGTTACACGTGTCCTAATCCGCTGGTGCGGGTTGGGGTGTGACACTCGGTCACTTTCCGAGCATTCAAAGACTCCGAATTAGGCCGGGTCTCAACTCCCGGTCAGTTCTCGAGCACCTAAAGGTCCCGAGCTAGGCTGGGTCTCAACTCTCAGCCAGTTCCTAAGGACTCACCAGGCTCATAAGCCCCGAGGAAGCTTCCCCAAGCATTCAGACAGTGGCAAGTAACATCAAAATGATTTCCAAACTTGCCCCGATATAGCATCTGGCCAACCTTGGAAATGGGGGGCAGCTGATACACCCAAAATTGGCTCTATTCTATGACCGAGCGGTTCGAATCAACAGCATGTCCATTTCCCGGTCAAATCATGCACAACTCCTCGGACAAGCATCAGCCCGAGTGGTCTAGTCTACTCATCCTCCCGAGCGGTTCATCCATGACCCGGCCAACAGGTCGGGAAAACCGCACGGGCACATCCCACCGCGGGAATAGCTCATCCGGGCCCACATGTATGATCCCGAGCATCACAGGCATGATCTCGAGCATCACAGGCATGATCCCAAGCATTACGGGCAGTTTCCTACTCAAGCTAGAAGACTAATGGAAAGTGCAAACTATTTCCTAATCCAATTAGGAAACCCCCCACAATTAATGTCAATCTATATCAATTGTATTATATTTCCTTATCCATGTACGAGTAGGTCTCTTACATCTATAAAAGAGACCTCTCACCCCCCATTGAGGGGGCCGACTTTTCAGTCTACACAGCACCTCTATAGCATTCATCTACATGCCCGGCCGGCCTACGGTAGTTCCAGACTTGTTGGTTCACCGCAGGCCCCCGACTCTTTTACAATATAGTGAACGTGCTCAGACACAACCGTGGACGTAGGTTCCTTCATTAACAGGGCCGAACCACATACAAAAAGTAGTCTCTCTCTCTCCTAAAATTGATCTACTTTACTCTTACCAATTTTTGGCATCATCAGAAATCATCCGTGCCCATGGACACTACCCCAAATTTTTTTTAAAAAAAGTTAAATTAATCATTTTCTAATAAAAATAATTTGTATAATACTAGTACTTAAAAGCATATTTAATTTCAGTGAGAAAGAGGTATAAAAAGAGAGGAGGGGAATGTAAAATGTGGGAAAAAAAATTTATTTAAATTTAAAAAGTGGTGAAGAGTGGAAACAATTTCGAACCCTTAGACGGTGACTCACGTCAATCCAAAGTGCCTTAGTCAGCAAAACCGTTCATTCTATATAAACATATACACACACTCGCAATCACACCACCTATATATGTTGTTTACTTGAATTTACAGCCTTATGGTGTAATTAATCTTGAAGCTTTTTGTTCTGAGCCAATCCTACTTGAAGTTGAAGCATCCTAGTGACTCTAGTCTCGAATGAAATTGAACAAATTGAATTTTCTTACAAATAAATTTTGTTTTTATTAATTATTATTTTTAGGATATCATGCAACCTCCAATTGTTGCCACATGACAGGAGAGAAACAGTAAGAAATGTGCAATTTTGAATATTTTTGTATTTTTTTTTTTGTACTAACTTAAGAAATATTTTAGTATGTAATAATTTACGTCATACCTATAAAAAAAAACTCGTAGGTAATTATTTATGAACCACTTCAATATGTCTAATTCATCTTTATTCACTATTCACAAGGGGTTCCATTAATAGGTTATAACACATCAACTAAGGAAAATAACATTTATATTTTTCGTACTTTTTCATCGAGAGAGTGGATGGAAGAGAGGGAGAGAGTGTTGTAGGACCCTTACAATATAGAGTAATGATTGGCACACTTTGAAATCTATACTCAATTTGACATCTTATGCTTTGAATACATGTACTTTGTGCTGTGTGAATTTTTCACACTTTTCTGTGTACCACTTATATAGCACATAGTACATGCATTTAAAACTGGGTGTCAAATTCAATGTGGTTTTCAAAGTGTGCCTAGCATTACTCTACAATATATGGGTACAACACCACGAGGATGTGACCACTGAAGCAAACAAATTAATGTTGGGCGTAAATTTTTTTTAGTATGACAATGACGACAACCTCAGTAATAGGTATGGCTGCCAACATTTTATGATATGCATCACTCAAACATAATTCTGAAATGAATTGCCAGTTTTATCATATATAGTGTATAGTATTATCGATTATTGTCGAATCATGTGGTATAATGATTAAAATATTTTAGAAGTGCAAAATTATATTCGTCAATATGCCTCAAATTAGTCAAAACTACAATTTGTTATTAGACAATTGATTTAGGCTTATATAGTTTGGTCCCCACGTGGCTTTTAAAAAGGAACTTATGAAATCTATTATTAAGTTCTTTTATAGTTTTATACAAGTGACACACTACTGTTCAAAAAGACATCATGAAACCAAAAAGCAACATTGCACTTTTAAAAGCTCCATCTAAAAAAACTCTAAGTTCAATTTTTGCAAAGCTCATAAACTAGTTACCAAATAAATTAACATGAAATTGTACTTTAAAAAAGGAGAAGTATCACGTGGGGGCCAAACTAAGGCTTAATATATATCACAAAGATGAATAATATATTTACTTCTCTCTCAGCTGACTAGTAATCATTTAGAAATAACGATTCATTCCCCAAAATTACCTACATATTTGGAGTATAGAAACTTCTTTTTTTCAGGAAAAAGGAGTATAAAAACTTCACTTTTAAATAAGCATTTTTCGAATGAAAAATCATCCTTCTGTTTTTTTTTTTTCGATACAATTCCATCTTTAAAACTTGAATACGATATGGTGCCGATGGAATGTAACAGGGAAAAAAAAATAGATTTGTTAAAAAGTAAAATAACCTTTCTCGTTCTAAAGTTTGGTGGCAATCGTGGAATAATAAAGAAAAAAAAAATCATTTATTCTTGTAGAATGTTAGACTAATTAAAATATATTAACGAGGTATAAAAGTTTCTACTTTTTTTCAAACAAAAAACTCTATTTATGATCGTTGTTGTCGTTGGTGCATGGGGGCAATTCTGGTTTCGGTTTTACAAGATTAGTAATTTAATGACAATGAGTTATATTAATGGCTATTTTTGAATAAGAGCTGAAGATTCAATAAAAGAAAATGGTGAATTTAGGAGTGACAAATTTCAAGTCATCAGGAATTTGGAACAAAATATATACAATCTTGATGTTAACTTGTTAAAGTTTGCTAATTAACATGCTAACTAGTTCTTGTTGCTTTCTGATATGACTCATTGATACCTAAATATAACCACACAATCTAGTCGACCTACTATTCAGATTTTCTTTTATCAACTATATAATCACTTCTTTTTTTCACAAAGAAAAGGGAATCACTAGGTACATGCACCCGTGTATTTGCTATGTACATCAAAATTCTTTTATTTTAGTCATTTTCTACTAAAAATTCTCACTTTTGTAAAGTTGAACGATGTACATAGCAAACTTAGTGATGCACATAATAATTCCCAAAGAAAAAACTCCCTTCGACATAAAGTTAAAAACTAACAAAATTTTAATTGAAAAACCCCAAAATACCCTTGATTTAAAGTTTTTTTTTTTTTTTTTTTTTTTAAGAAGAAAATAAATTGAAACCACCAGATGCACTATGGGTTGATTTTCAAATCCATTGTTACACGTGGTGTTTTCAGTTAATCTGAACGGTACATAGTTTGACAGAATATTGAACCAATTAAATTGCATGCATGTGAGTTTAGACATGGAAGGAACTACTCAAGGAAGCATATATCAAAAGTCAGTGTTGGTTTTGACATGTCCCATTTGGTTCAATGCATGATATATATATATATATATATATATCGGATGGACATTAATCTCACCAGTCCACTCATTAATTCTTAACGGTGTCCCCATTGCCATTACTTTTGTGTAGCTTTCTTAATTACGAATTATTCGAGTCAGTTTTGGATAATACAATAATCAATCAATACGTAAGTTATTTAGGAAATAATAAATTTTTTATTTTTTAAAATCTTTTTAAACAAACTAAAAATTCTTAACGTAGGTGTCCCCATTGCTATTACTTTCGTACCATTATTTATTTATTTATTATTATGTACTATACAGACGGTATATATATCCCAATCCATAAACCTCCAACTTACCTGTGGATTGGAATCTTTTATCATTGAGCCATCCCTTGGTCTCATCTGGAGATTTCTTAAACATAGGATATGGTCCACTCCAAGTCTTGCCTACTATCTGATTGGTATATATGAGAACTAATTAATGTTGTATTAATTTGACAAAGAATCAAGTTTACGAAAGATAGTAGACAATGCACGGACACATGTTCAAGAAAATAGACATCTATTTAACGCTTGACTTTATAGGACGTAGCTAGTCCTTGAAAATCAAATAAATGTGAGACATTCATGTCAGAATCTCATCCTATTTTCAACATTCCAAATAGACCTTAAAAATGTATCAAAAATTCATTCTTTATCAAGCCACCGTTAATAGTGTTTTTCTTCTTGATTAAAGGGGAAAAAAAACATTAATAGTGTTTTCCATCAAATGAAACTTGAAAGAGCAAATTTTCCAAATTGATCGTTATGCAATAAGATTGATGAAGAAATTAGTTATGCAAATTAAATTCATTTGATCTTTTCACAAACTATATGTATTTTTTTCCTTTTCGGAAATTTCTAGGGCAATTCAATCAAAAAAGCAAGATTGTTTGCATGATAAGAACGTCAAGCGACTGAATAACCGACACGTGGAAACCAATATTTAAAGGTTAGTGACGGCGTTCTGATATGTCTGTAAGACATCTCCAAGCAAATAGCATCAACCAAAAAAAAAAAAAAAGATACCATCACGCACTTACAAGTCGCGTCACATGTCGTCGTGACCTTCAAAACACAAAAGACACTACCAACATTCATTGACATTGTCATCACGCGCTACGGTGCACGTGGGTCCTAGGTTTTTTACAATTCTTTCTTTTTTTTTTTTTGACAAGAATAAAAACATAAAAATAGAAAGAAGACGTAACCCTAAATTTCAATTTTGGTATGAGTTTGCAGATGGGTAATCTGAGGTTAAAAAGAGAGAATCCAAAGAAGAATCAAACCATAAAGTCTCTCTCTCTTTCTCTCTCTAGGGTTTCAAGTTTCAGTCTTTCTTTCAGTTTCACCCATTCTGTTTTGTTAAGATATTGCTCAGAAAAAAAGAGGATCATGAATTGGTAGCTAATTAGAAGAACAAAAGAAGTAACATAGAAATTATACATTTATATATACATATAGAGTTAGTAGTACATACTCTCTCTCTCTCTCTCTCTCTCTCTCTCTCTCTCTCTCTCTCTCTCTCTCTCTCGCTATAGTGTGTATATATATATATATGTAAGGAAAAGAAAAGAGAAATTAATTAAGAGGCCAGACCAGGGGGAAATGGGGAGAGGAAGAGTGGAGCTGAAGAGGATAGAGAACAAAATAAATAGACAGGTGACATTTGCTAAGAGGAAGAATGGATTGCTCAAAAAAGCTTATGAACTCTCTGTTCTCTGCGATGCTGAGGTGTCTCTCATCATCTTCTCCACTCGCGGCAAGCTCTATGAGTTCTCTAGCACCTCCAAGTATATACATATATATATATATATACATTTCTATATATATTTCTCTATCTAAAGATATATGTGTGTATACTGTATAAGATCTGAAATTTATTAATCTTCTTCTTGATTGGTTTCTTAATTAATTGGTATATTAGTCATGTGCACTTTGAAGAGGCTTTAGGTTTTGGTGCACTTCGATCACTATTAAAAAAGTACTATTTGTTCTTCATATGCTTGTGATTACTTATCCTATTTTGCGATGTTGAATTTGTTTCTTAGATTTGATAAGTTGATCATTTGTTTGTTTGATTTGAAGTAGCCAAGTTTAGATCTTGATCGACCCTCATCTGTGGTAAGTGATTCTTTATATTTGATCACTTTTCTTCTCTTTCACAAGCGCTTTTTTTTTGGTAAGGGGGAAAAAAAGAAAAGAAAAAAGAAGAAGAGTCTTTCTTGTCTAATCTACAGAGTTTCGAAAACAACTGTTGCAGATCTTTCTTTTTTTTTTTTTTTTTTGGGTGCAAGAAATGAAAGTAGAGGTAAGTTATCCCACAATATCACTAGGGATCACTAGGCCCCGACTCCTAGGATTGTTCTGCAACATCCTCATCACACCTATGTCGGGGACAAGCATGAGACCCATCCCAAGCAATTTGGTGCGACGCCTAAGTTTGGCCCCAATAACCGAATGTGGGAGAGATTCGAACCCAAACATTTGAGCAAGGTTAAACGATCTTATTACCCCTAGGCCAATCAATCATTGGTCTGTTGCCGATTTTTCGAACCAGAACACCACACGCCCTTGAATTATAGATGTATATATATACACAATATATGCATGTGTTTTTATTTTTATTTTTTATAATTGGATATGGTCAAGGATTGGTTTGATCAGGTAATTAACTGTCCATGACTATGTGCATCTGTTACTGGAAACAAGGAATCCATTACATGGTGTATAGGGACTCTGGTTTGTCCTTTATCAAATTGAATATTTTTAAGCAGTTTGTTTATAGCATAAAATTGATTTTTTTTAAGCAATTTGTTTATAGCATGAGAGAGAGAGAGAGAGAGAGAGAGAGAGAGAGAGTCCCCTTTGGCATTCGTGATATATTTGAGAGAGAGAGAGGTCCCATTCTTTATTTATTTGAGAGAGAGTGTCCCATTCTTTATTATTATTATTATTATTATAATTTTTACCTTGGCACATAAGAAAATAATTAACACACTGATGTCAGGGCGAATCGGCGATGAGAAAAATCCTTGTCTTCAATGCTTTTTGGAATGTTTAATTCCCTCCCTAGTTCCATAATCTCTATTTAGTGCATTTTTTGAAATTTAGAGAAAAAGTTGGTTAAGTACAATAACCTTAATAAATATAAAAGAGCTAACTATACCTAAAAAAGAAAAAGAAAAAGAAAAAAAGAGTTTATAATTAAAACTTTCCTACATGCAAATTGAAGAAAACCAATTAGGAGTTTTATTTTTCTTTTCTTTTCTTTTCTTTTCTACATATGGATCAAGCCCTTGACTGGATGAGGGGAGTACTGGAGGCAATATGCCTGCTACCCTTTTCCACGCCGGCTGAACTCAATAATCTCTTAAAATTATATGGTTGGTGCTATCTATATTAGCCATTTATTTTCTAACCTACAATATTTATCCTTATTCCACTTTCACCTTCGGCTATATATCTAGCTAATTATGAAACGTTTTATATATCAGCATGCTCAAAACACTTGAAAGGTACCAAAAATGTAACTATGAAACTATGGAGGTTGACCAATCAGCCAAGGAGATTGAGGTAATTTAGTTTCTTATTAAGGTTTACTCTTTTACTATTATTATTATTATTATTATTATTATTATTATTATTATTATTATAGTATTTTTCACAAGCTCTTTCATTGTCTACTTTGTCATATACGTTCTATATATAGCAAAGCAGCTATCGGGAGTACCTAAAATTGAAATCTAGACACGAGACACTACAAAAATATCAAAGGTAATTTGCCTTGATGAAATTAAGCAATCCAATTTATGTTTTCCCAGAAGGTTGATTTCAAGCTTTGGTATACATGCAAGCTGATGATTAGTTATATATTGGTCTTGATATTATATGTTTTCTAGACACTTACTTGGAGAGGATCTTGGACAACTAAATATGAAGGAGATTGAGCATCTTGAGCAGCAACTTGAGTCATCTTTGAAGCTGATTAGATCCACAAAGGTAACCAAACCTCCATCTTATGGAGTGCATTAATATTAGAGAGTATTTTGGATGTATGAGAGCTTACTATGATTCTGTAATGAAACAATCTCTAATTCCTACACTCTTTGCAGACCCAGTCTATGCTTGATCAGCTTGCTGATCTCCAAACCAAGGTACCTAAGTTGGCAAGTTTGGTAAGGTTATGGTTTTTTTTTTTTTTTTGGAAAAGCGAAACTCAAAGACGTGATTTCCTTTTTTTTTATTTATTAAAACCCCTGTAAAAAGAAAGTGGTTTTCAGTTTCATCTTTATTAAAAGAAAACAAAAACTAGCTTCTATTTTGAAATTTCAAACACCTGAAAACTAGACACATTATCATACTCTCTCAGTCCCAAATTAAGAGTATCTTTATTTTAACTACATATTTTTCAAGTTTACACTTTCTTATAGAAGAGTATTTTTGCTCACTCATTACTCTTCCACCAACAGTATTCTGACACATGGGACACGTGTTAGAACACTGTGGGGTTGAACAATGCGTGAGCAAAGATGCATCTCTATATACAAAACTCTCCCATTTTTCTTTAATGTTACATTAGAATTTTGATATTCGAAAAGGATAATAATAGAGAGTTGAAAAATTTCACTACAATCAAGAAGGATCCTTAAAGAGTTGGAATTCCCGAACTCTTAATATAAGACACATGGAGTTATCAAATTTTCAGCATTTATGATTCTTAAATTGTTATTACTATTGTGTATGGTAAACGTTATGTGCTTGTATAATATTTGACAAGATATTGTTCAATGGCAGGAAAGAATGTGGCTCGAGGCTAACAGTGTTTTAGAGAGGAAGGTATATAATAACGACACTATTGACGCCTAAATATGCTCATGATTAGTGCAAAGTTAGGCTTGCTAGAGCATTTATAATGGTGTGGTGCATAGGATAAAGTTAAGTTCTGTAGGATAATGTAATTTATCTTTTTCGTGCGCTTAAGTTTGCTTATGGTACAACGAAATTGTAGATATAATGTTGTTTAATTTCAAAAGGGTAAAGAGAAATCCGTTTGGGAGGCAAATGGGTGATTAGGGAAAACAGTCAGGAAATGGTTGAGGAAAAACTGTCTGGTGTGAAACGTTTGGAACAAAAAGGTTGAGAGTAAACCGTTTGTAGCCAAACAGTTTACCAAACTATTCACTCCAAACCGTTTGGATCCAAATGGGTTCTCTCTCCACCGTTTACTCTCAACTGTGTCCACCCTTGTACTATTGTACGTGCAACTCTAAGTTAACATACCACAAATTCGCTTACGTTTACCCTATGTTCAGAGATGCTGTTATGGATGCTCTTAGATAATCTAACGCTCTAAGAGTGATAGACATTGGAATAGACTTGAGTACGTTTGCTTAGGTACTTTTTCTACTAGTTTTTAAGTAATTGGTCTACGTGTATAAGTGTATTTGGCGTATACGTGGCACATAAGTAGAACAATAGTATTTGAAATATGATGAAAATTACCTAAAGAAATGTAGTGAACTATTGTCTATCTTTCAATATCCTTTCTATTTCCCCTCGCTAAATTTATGAATCAAAAGGAATTGTGAAAGGGCACACTACCACTCTCAACTTTTTTAAGTGGATAATGACAATTTTTTCACACCCCTACAAGATCCATGGCTGTAGCAGTCCAACACTTCATCACCTCTTACTACCCATGTCAACATGAGTTTTATATATGTATATTTATATTATATATTTACAATAAACCATATGTACTTTATTTCTTGTTTGGCAGCTGGAAGAAATCTACACAGAAAATCATCTCCATCCATATTGGGTAGGAGGTGGTGAGCAAAGTAGTTCCTACAGCCACCACCAGCATGCTCACTCTCAGGGGTTCTTCCAGCCTTTAGAATGCAATTCCACTCTGCAAATTGGGTAAAGTTTCAACTTCTTATCCATCTTTCTACATAAGCAATTAGTCCAATTTTTAAGTTAAGGGTTTTTTGAAAATATGCTTATCGTTGGTATTGGCATTGGCATTGACGTTATCGTGCTAACTTTAAACATATATTAAAGATGCATTCTAATACGATTTTTACTTTTTAAAAGGAATGATGTGTCTGTAATCACATCTTCTAAAAACATGCTCATCATTGTTATTTCACATTATACTATTAATTTTAAGGGTAATACTTGGGGCACAACCTTCATACAACTTTCATACAACCTCCCAAAAGATGTGTCTATCTCTTTCCTGTGTCACTGTGGGGTCCAGTGACATCACAGGAGAGAGATAGACACATCTTTTGGGGAGGTTGTATGAAAGTTGTATGAAGGTTGTGTCCCAAATATTACTCTAATTTTAAACTTATTTTAAAGATACATTCTAATCCGATTTTAATTTTTAAAAAGAAATTATTGGGTGCTTGGTTTTAGGGAAATTATATTGTGTGTGACCGTCACATTCATCTCACATTGGTTAATTAATTGAGAGAGTGGTTGGCTTATAGAACACAAGAATTTTGAACCATGCTGTTGAGTCTTTGTTCAATTAGTGGGCCACTAGGCTTGGGGTGTTACACTTCTACTATGATTTAAGTATTCTGTAAGTCCCAAGAGGATCCTACGCTAATGAAGAGGTACTAAGAAGAGATCACATTGCTTTGCGGAATAAAACCGATCCCTGTTACAATACTACGAATGTAGAAAGCAAAGAAAATCCACGATTTAATACACACTAGGAAAAAAAAAAACCCTCAAGATTTAACGTGCTTGCTGCACCTAAGTTGGGTTATACATACACAATGTTGGAGAGCTTATATGCTCTAGTGTTACAAGAGATGTTACGATACAGCATATACTGATAAAAGATCATAATTAATATAGAGCCAAATGCGATTCTTAAACGAAATAGGAAATCGCAGCCAGGTTCAGGTTCGCTCGAGCGAGATTTCAGCCCTCCAGCGATGCCTAGTTATGTAAGGCTCCCTAATCTAGTTGATCAAATCCTTCGCACATAACACCAGGCCATGTTAAGTAACTTATAATTTATCAAGTTTTTATCTACATCCCCTTGTCAAAGCTCTTTATATATGAAATACATAAATTTTGATACACTACCCCAAAAAATAAAGGAAGAAGAAAAAAAGAAAAAAAAAAGGTTATTTTCCTTCCAAACGCAGCTACACTTTCTTTGTCTGATTAAACTTTGGTTACACTTTACAGGTATAACTCAGATGTTTCGAACCAGATAAGTGCTGTCACAAATGTTGAAAATGTCAATAATGGGTTAATCCCTGGATGGATGCTCTGAGCCCAGCTGCTTTAGAAAATCAACTATCAGGTAAATATATGGTGGGCGGCTGTGATGAGAATTATATTGTTTTGAACACATGATTATAGAAAGAAAAAAAAAATGTTGGTGAGTTTGGATGACTATGACTATGATATCAATTGAGATTGAAAAAAAAAATGATCTTTGAACTTGTAATATTTTTTGGTGATTATAAGAAGCCAATGAACTTGTATATGTTCTCTGTAATATGATTGCTGGTCTTATAACTAGTCTGTAAATTTTAACTTGCTTATTCCATTCAGTTGTTAATCTACGGTGATGATTTCAGGGCAATTGATGCTGGGAATAGTTGTACTTTCTGCTTCCCCTGTTTTACATTGCTCTGTCATCCTATTTACCTTTTGTATAGACGTGGGGCCTAGTTTTGCTTAGCTATCATAACCGTTAGTAAAGCAGCAGAAGCACTGATTCTTGTAAAACGTCGGCCAATTCGCATGGAATGGGCATTCCTTTAACAATACCGTGGATTTGTTTTTTTTTTTTTTTATTCTAATTTGTTTTTTATCAGAAGATGAGGTCAATATCAGAAGATGAGGTCAAAAGGCTAGTGTTTCTTTTGTGACATTTATATATGTTTTAATTGCATAGCAAAATAAAGACATTTTACTTGGAGAATAACTTATTAAATTACAAAAAAAAAAAAAAAACCCCTTTTATATTGCTTCTGCATCCTAGACTTTTAAAAAATTGACAAATCTCTTGCACCACACCCCTGTATCTGCATCTCTGCAATTCGAATACAAGCCAAGTTTTCGGCTATGTCAGTTTCAATCTGTGTATTTGCCAAATGAAGGAATAATACAGATTCAAGTCTACATTTGAGGTAGCCGGTTAATGTCTTATACAGGTTCAATTGTAGGGTAGAAAAGGATTAAAATACATAACAGCGATAAAAGATCGATTAACTAAACATGTACGATAATGTCTTTTAAAATTCTGAAAACAGAAATATTAGTTGTTGTTTTTTGGTAAAAATAAAAACAGAAAACATGTTTAATTTGTGCAAAAAATTCGATTTCTAAAAAGTTAAAACTAGAACAGTAGGTAATTGGTTTTAATTCGCATGATATATTTTCTTTTTTTGGACTTAAGAGTACTTTTGAGAATATTTTTTACTTCTAATCTAATAAATAATTGAAAAAAATTACTAGGTGAATAATTTTTCAAAAGAACTATAACACTAAATGGTACATAGCTTTCGCATGTTCGATTATATGTTTTGGTATGAATCTGTATATATCTCGAAATCTGTATATGAATCTGTATAAGTGTGTGCTTATACATACACATGTATAGATTTATCTTCATCTCTCTCTCTCTCATTACCTATTGCTCCCTCCGTCCCTTTTTTTAGGTCCACCTTTGGGAACTCAACTTATAAAGGGGACAAAAAGAATCTACACCTACTTTCCACAATTGCCCCTAATCATTGCAAAAACTTTTTTAGTCTTGTCTTGGTGTAGATTTCAAGGAATGGTAGTTTTGGAAAGCAAGTAAAAATTGTATGCCAATTTAAGAAAATGGACACTAATTTTGGGACATCTCAAAATGGAATATAGGACTCAAAAAAAGGGGCGGAGGGAGTATGTGGATTCAGAATGTATGTATATACACAGTAGTGCTTCTTATAATAAGAAGAAGAAACCCAAAACTAGAATTTCTCTTTCTCTTTTAGAATGAGGATCACCATTGATCGAGGTAGAATATCCCTTTCTTTTTCAGAATTAATAAATGAATTGAATGATTAATTAATCTTATTTTGAATTGAATGATTAATCTTATTATGTAAAGTGTGAGCAGTGGGTATATTGTGCAAAGTGTGAACTGTGGACATATTATGTAAAATGTGAGCAGTACGTACGTTAGCAAAGTCAGATTAGTGAAGCTCATGAAATTTATAAGTAAGAGCAGTGGCGGCACGGAGTTGAGTTACCAATTGCTAACCAATAGTATCAAGTATATATGTTGTCATGGTATTTTAGCAAACAAATGATAAGTATAGGGGTATGTTATTAAATTTAATACTTTAATCAGAGCAGGCGCGGGTTTTAATCGGAGTTATTTTTAATTACCGCCTCCGCGCCAACTCCTATTGTACCTCCTCCAAACCTGTTCCATTAGGAGCGGAATGGGGCGGAGTCCCGGCGGGGCAGTGATTTTAGCCATCCCTAGGTAGGCAGTTAACTTTTCATCTTCATTTTTGATGCAATGCAGATGAGCAAATCTGGTTCTTACATCTCTTGCCAATGTTAGCTTATTTCATTACAAATGTTGAAATATGTATATTCTGTATGGATAATCGGTATTGTTGTTCCTTGTTTGAATAATTTGGCAGCAAAATTGTGATGAATTTGTTGGTATATAAGACTAATAAGAGTTTCCTAACAGAGAAACTTAAGAAATATTAACAAAGAAAGTTAAAAAAAAAAAAAATGTATGTTGATTGAATTGCTTGTGAGTTTGGATTTAGTTATAATGGATGAGGATGTCTCAGTAGAATTGATTTCTCAACAAATACATAAATATATGTAGGTACAGGGGCGGAGGCTTAGAAGGACCAGTGGGGGCACGTGCCCCCACTCACTTTTTGGCAATTAAATTTTTACCTTACATGTGTTATAGGTTTTACATTTAGGTTCCCCTCAACTTATGTTTAGGCCTCCCCTCAACTTATGTTTAAGTCTCTCCAAGGGGTCTAAGGCCCAATTTAATGTCATCAACTATATGTATATTGATATACATGTATATACAACTCAAAGGAAATGCGCCTAAATTTTTTAAAAATTACACTTTTAGTGTGATAATTTTATGCATTTTAGAAATAGACCCACTTAAAACTTTGAAAGACACTACACAATATTTACGTGTCACCGAATAGACTTATATTATAAGCATAGCCCCAAAAAATCACAATTATAGACAAGTAGACCCTAAAAAAATTATCAATTATGTATAAATAGACCCCAAATTTTTTTTTTCGGGGGCGCTGCCCCCGAACCCCCGCATAACCTAGGCCCCTGACCAAAATTCCTGGCTCCGCCCCTGTGTAGGTATATGTATCATAGTGCATATGGGTACATGAATTTCACCAAATCTGGTTTCATGTACGTCCATCTCACCGTTTGGTCGGTAATGTAACAATCATGAAAGTCTACTTCACTGGGTATATTAATTTTGTTCAGTAGAAACATGTATGTATTTATGTGCATGTAACAATTAAATATGTGTTTATAATATGCCCATTATAGTCACTGCTGGGATGATCCCTTTTTGTCTATGTTCACGAAGGAATAGACTTTGGTACTCTTATTTAGATAATCTGTATACTGATTTGAAGTGTAATTGGTACACATTCTGGTTTGAAGCGAGATTGGTCCATATTTATAAGGGTCCATATTTATAAGTGTGTCTATGTGCCGCATTTGTGAGACACAGTCGGACCAATAAAATCGTAGAAGAGGAAAAGTACAACCAATAAAATCTTAGGAGAGGACGAAAGATACCTAAGAAAAAGTACTGAAATGTTGTCTTGAATGCGTCTTGTATCAATTCTATGTCAATCTTTGAGTTAGAGAAGTTTTGCTATGTAATTGCCGTTGTGATTTTTTCATTATGTGGGTCCAATTTCTACCCACAAAATACATATTTATGTGTTTGTGACAGTCGTATGAGATAATTTCTAAAATGCTTTTACATCAATGATCTTTAATATACGACTAAGAACAAATATTTTATCTACACCCATTTATATTTACAAACGCACGTTTATATGTGGAAAATACACATTTATGTGTTTACATTGTGTCGTGTTGATTTTGAAGATTTTGCAAAAAGTACCTATTATCACCTTTAAATATTATGGGTGATTAACTTGCATTACACGGTGTTGCCCACCATGATTTTCAAACATTGACGTGTTCTTGAATGAAATGGGTTTTGAATGCGTGTTACATGCACTGTCCTTTGCGAGAGCATTTTTCTCACCCAAAAAATAATTCACCAATCAAGCATCCTATTAGCCAATGCAGTGGGATCCAGGATTAAACATTATTTTTTTAACCATAGGTCACATTGCATTGGCCAATGGGATGCTTGGGTGAACATTGGTGAACCATTTTTTGGATGAACAAAAGTATTTTCGTCCCTTGCTGAAAGGTTTATGCTAAGTAACTGTAAAACATGATTTTCTACTGTTGATTGATCGAAATCGTTCTCTGTTTCTAGTGCATATATTTGTTCATAAATTTTTGATTAATTTGCATTCTTTTGCTATCTGTTTATATATATATATATATATATAAATTGATAGATTGTTGTGGTGGTGCTGAGATTTGATTGTGTTTTTACTATTAAAGCAAGACATTTTCTAAAAAAAATTCTATTTCCTTTGTTTGAGTGCTGATAAAAACCTACTAATCTATTCTTATATCATTTGGGCTCTAGAATGTTGGTTATGTATTTGTTTTGGAGAAAGTTATTAATTTTTTTTTATGATTATCTGGCTTAATTAAGATTTCTACATAGAAGATAGTGTAGAAATTTTGAATATCATTCGCTCGCTGTTTTAGTTTTCATATTATTTTTTTTCCCCCATGAGGGTCATAATTTCTCGAAGTGCGTTGGAAACTGGACATGAATTGATAATATGATCAATTTTGTGAAGTTCAGCATCTTATATCACACACATGTGAACCACTTCTTCATTCATAATCATAAGTGAAACAACAACGGTATGAAAACAGAATTTGTGTAAGAGAGGGGAAGAAAAGGTTAATTGTTCAATTTTGCTATTACAAAATTGCATTTGATTCTTAGGATTGTTGTGCAGACTCAAATTGTTCAACTTGATTGCTTGCTTGCCATTCATTGATTGAAAAAGAAATGCCCAAAAGTGGTTGATTCGGTTAATGTAAATGATTTAGATCCTTTTGAACTCAAAACTATATTGACTATATTAGATTTCTAAGTTTGGCTGTATTTGCTGCAGTATTTTGCTGCAATTTTTGCTACTGGAGCCAACTCATATGCCTTTTTTTTTCAATATCAGGGATTTGGGAATGTTGGTTCGTAGGTTGCCCAACTCATCAGTGAAAATGGTGGGAAGATTGTTGCAGTAAGTGACATATAAAGAACAGTAAAGGTAAATAAATTTTGTAGTAGAATTTGGGAATGCTATTGTGTGTTGGTTTTCTGTTTCTGGTTCAGTTGTGTCTCCGTTTGGTGCAGATGTAATTTCGTTGATTTCTCAATCAGAGGATGACATGGTTCGACTTTGGGACACTAAACCCATAACATCATTCGCATTTTTAAGCACGCGAAAGGTAATTCTAGATGATCAAAATTGGTTCTAACTGGCTTAATTTTTCTATAGCATTGGTAATACGAAACTTGGTGTAAATTAATACACACGAGTTCTTTTTTTTTTTTTACTTGAAAAGAGATCATTAATATTTTGTTTGTTGTTTCAGTATTATATCATATATTTTGCTGCTTAAATTTGACAATACCGATTATATTATATGGACATGGAGGGGGGAGATTATGAAGGATGTAGTTTACCTGGAACTTGCCACCTGAGTTGGTGAAATAGCAGCAGATCATGTCAAGAATTGCTCCAGCAACTATCGCCAACTTCGCGTGATCAAGCCTATTTTATATATATATATATATATACTTTTATGAGCACTTCTAATTTTTCATTGGGCCATGAAGTTTCAATGAAGTTTGGAACAAAAGAAATACTAATTTTTATATTGTACTTTCCATCGTTTGTGAAATTGACTATTGATATATATGAGTAGTTGTTTCAATTGCTTGAATTTGTATTATTTTTAAACAGTTTGTTTGTGATTAATTGTTTAATTGTTTGAAAAAAAAAATATAAAATTTTAATAGAAAATATTAATTTTTCATGAAAAATTATTGCAATCAAATAGCAAAAAAAAAAATATTTTCCATGAAAAATGACCATTTTTCACTGGAAAATAGTGACATTCAAACAACAAAACTAGATTTTCTATGGAAAATGTTAGATTTTCCAACCAGAAAATAATTACAATCAAAAAGTCCCAAATTCAATTTTCATAAAAAAATTTCCAAGTAAAATAATTCCTTGAAAAAAATTTCTTTGTAAACACATTTTTTACCTTGCAATCAAATGCACCGTTAATTTTTATTTTATCAAACGGACTCTAACTCTGTCCGCCCATGACTCCCTAAAAAAAAAAAAATCTGAAATATGTCTCAGAAGGGCTTTAAAGTGGTTGGCAGGAAAATAAAAGTTGGGGTAATACTTGTGACACAACCTTCATACAACTTTCATACAACCTCCCCAAAAGATGTGTCTATCTCTTTCCTGTGTCACTGTGGGGTCCAGTGACATCACAGGAGAGAGATAGACACATCTTTTGGGGAGGTTGTATGAAAGTTGTATGAAGATTGTGTCCCAAATATTACTCTAAAAGTTAAAGCCCAATAACACGAATAACACGCAGGTTCAAACCTATACCTCAGGGCTTCAGCTAGACCCCAGTTGACCGAGTGAACTACAGTCTGCAGCCTACATGCTAGATCCATAAATTAATTGGGCTTGAGGAGAAAGAATTAACTGGACCCAACTTTAGTGGTAATAAATTAACTTGGCCCAGTTTATATTCTTAGTTTGAGTACAGTTTTGCTCACCTCAAAATTTCTCACCCTCCTCTCCTATTGACTAATACAATGTGGCTCAATACTTTACACCATTAATTAATTCTCATTTAATATTAGACTCTACTGCATTAACCAATGAGAGAGGAGGGTGAGTAAAAGGTGAGCCATTTTGGGATGAGCAAAAATGTATTTATTATTGTTTTGTGGTTGGAAGATTTTACACTAAGGGGTGTGTTTGATAACCCAATTAAGTAGTGAAAATAAAAATTTTCAGCACTTAATTTTTTTTAGTGCGTTTGATAATATACTACTTAATTGAAAAAGTAGCCAAAAATCCACTGAAAGTGTTAAGTGAAAATTTTCTAATGAAAATAATCACTGAATGCAATCTCTTTTAGTTATTGAAACACTGTTTTCAGTATTACAAATACACATCACTTAAAATTTCCAATACATAAATTCAACACTTAATTTTCAGTTTTATCAAACACACCCTAATATTCCTAGAAACATATATAGGATATTTTCTTAAATTATGAGGGTGAAAAATTAACATGCAATTCTAAATTTAAACTTTATATTTCAAATTTAACGCGACACTAGATTTTCATAAAAACACGAGTCTAACAAACATTCCCGTGAAAATATTCTTGTTTCTATGCTGGTTTGGCTCCATACTTTATCTATGAAAATTTTTGGTGTTGGTATGATTTTTTTTTTTTTTTTTTAAATGTAAAAGAAAAAAGTCGATATATCACAGATAGTAGAAAACCCTACCATGATGGTATAGTTTTGGTGGTGGTATTTTTTATATCTAGGTGCATATGTGTGTGTATGTAATCAATGGTGTATTGGATATTGATGTTAATAATGAGGTATTTGTAGTAATTGAATAAGCAAAAATTTAAACTTTTTCTAGCATTGCTTCTCTTTGTGCAATATGGCACTTGAGACTTTCATATTATAATAATATAATAAGATAATATGAGTAATATTTCACTAACACTCATACCCACACTCTATCTTTCTCCGGTGTGAGTGTTAGTGAGATTTGTTAGTACCCCTAACATTATTCATAATAAAATAGGCAAATATTATAGCCTCATTCCCACTTTCTAAACTGGAAGAAATAAATCCAATGATTCCCTATCCCAACATACAAAAATTTATTTATTTATAACAAAGATGCAATTTTTTAAAAATAAAAAATAAAAATAATCATATTAATTTTTAAGTAAAAATTTCAACTTTCACAAGTGTCCAGCAAACTAGCGATTGACAATAAAGTTGTCGCAAAAGTTTAACACCATTGGCCCCATTGAATAAAATCTCATAAGAACGATAAACTAATTCAATTTTAAAAAGTTAAGTTATTTAACTTCACAAGGATCTAGGTTATAAACTTTTTGATATAAAATTGTTGCCCTATTAAAGAAGTATCAACCATATTAAGCAATGCTTGTCTTCATATTATACCCCAAAACCATATTCTTTAAGTTAGTACTACACTCGCTAGTGTGAAACAACTTCCAATCATCATCTACATTAGTGCTATTGGGATGACCCACATTGTATTATATGAGTACTTGTATTTTTATGTATTTATGTATCAGTATGCATGTAACGTCTAAGCTCTGATAATTAATCATTAGCGAACAATCAAGAAGGGCTAATTTAATTGGTATGACTTTTCTCTTCCTAATAGAGGGAGATTGAGGGTTCGAAATTTCGAATTCCCTTAGAGGTATTTCTTTGCTTACCTCATGTTGCTCGTCGGAATGAAGAATGAATGGCCTTTATTGGAGTTAGGTTGGAGTGAAATGAGTGTGTGTGGTGTGCATATCCTGCAATAATCCAAATAGCTTTAGAAAATTATTGAAAAATCCCTACAAGTAACTCTCAAAAGTTTAAAACTCAAATTGGTTTGACCATTTTGTAAAAAGGATAAAAGGAATCTAAGTCAGTGCTCGCACGGTATAAGTTCAAGCACCATAGAAGTTCCCAAGTGAGCTTCAATTGCCTCGCGCATCTTGCCTTCAGCCACTCACACTGTGTGAGTAGTTGTACCATATGATATCCATTTCGAAAATATTTTTTTAAACTTTAAATCTCCATAACTTTTGATCTACAACTCTATTTCTTACAAATTTTATACCGTTGGAACCGTGTCGACGAGAGCTACAAAACTAATACCATTGTTGATACCTTTTGAGCAAAAGAAAAAAACTCTTATTTTTACGTGTCATATTCCAGACGAACCAAATAAAATTTTCACATAATATTCGTGTATGGTTTATTTAATTTTCACTTAACATTCACGCATGCCAAGTTAATATGTTATGAGGGGAAAAAAATGTTCACTTTGTTGTTAAAGAGAGTTTTAGTGAAAGTTCACAAGAATTTTGCATTTGTTTGAGTTAGAAAACTATATTTTATAATTGTTTGTAAAACTTGATTTTTTTTTTTTAACGTAATGTGCATTGTTTTAATGTGGAAAAAAAAAATAGTGAAACCTCACTTGGCATACTTGAATATTAAGTGAAATTTCACTAAACTCGTGCATGAACATTAAGTAAAAATTTGAAGCTGAGACATTAAGTAAACTCGTGCTGAGACAACAAGGCCATTGGCTTTGATAGTATTTAAAAACGAATTCAAATGTTTCCAATGTTCATCAATTGGCTTTGAGAAAATGAGAACATCATCAATGTAGACTATTGAAAAATAACTAAATGTGTTAAATATTTCATTCATAATATTTATGGACTTTGATGGACTTTTTAACAACCTAAGTATCAAATTGAACCTTAAACTCTAGAGAGTTACTTCTAGTGACTTTTGGGATAGTTAGTGAAGTTTCATTTGCCATACAAGAAATTAAACTAAGTGAAATCTCACTGAACGAGTACACGAATATTAAGTTTAACTTCAAGTTTTTCAGGAAGAAGACATGTACGAGTTTAGTGAATTTTCACTTAATATTTATGTATGCCAAATTTATATGTTTTGAGGGGGGGGGGGGGGGGAAGACGAATTTTAAAGAATTTCTGCATTTGTTTTGGTTGAAAATTCGTGTTTTATAATTGATTGTGAAATTTGCTACTTTTAACAAAATATGCATTGTTTAAAAAAAAAAAAATTCACCATGCATACATGAATATTTTGTGAAATTTCACTTAACTCGTACATGAACATTAAGTGAAATTTCACTTAATTTAGCATTTGAGAGACTTTATAACAAATTAATAATCAAATTGGACTTTAAACTCTAGACAGTTACTTCTAGTGAAATTTCACCTGGCATACATGAAAAATAAGTGAAATGTCACTGAACGCGTACACAAATATTAAGTGAAAATGCAAGTTTTTCAGGAACAACCGAACAAGGTATGTAAAATGTTCTTTTTTTTTTTTTGCCCAAAACATATCAACAATGGTATTAGTTTTGTAGCTCTCGTCAACATGATTCCAACGATATAAAATTTGAAAAAATGGAGTTACAGATCAAAAATTATGGAGGTTTAAAGTTTAAAAAAATATTTTAAAAATGGATATCATATGGTACAGCCACTCATACGGTGTGAGTGGCTGAAGGCAAGAGGCGCGCGTGATGGGGCTTGGAGGCATGGGTTGTTTTGTGGAAGATGCTATGGTGTGCACATTTATATCGTGCGAGTGCATGCTATCTACTTTTTGTCCTTTTTATTAAGTCACTCTAATTTATACTTTAGCCTAATAAATATTGCGGTGATGTCATTTTTGTTAAATCCCCCATAAATAAATAACATTAGGGAAAAAACAGCCAATTTCCTAAGTTTCCTTACTTGGTAAACAAGCATTCTCTCTTTTGTGCACACAAAATGATTTAACAATGACATGAGGGAGGCCATACCCTATAGCTGAAGAGTGGTTGGTAACTATATATAGAAAAAGGAAAAGAAGCAAAAACCCTAAAGGCTCAAAGTGTTTGAACAACATAGTCACCCTAAATTTACGTAAAATTTACATTTCACAGCAACACAGTCAATAAAGTTAAGACAAATGGCTGCTATTATTAGGCCAACCTCGAAATTCTCACTCATACCTGATTTAACCCATCATCTGCATCATGGGCTAGAGAGAAAACACACTTTTACTTATTTATTGCAACTTGGGCTGGGCTGCTGGACCCTCTGGCTCACACACCCACGTGAAACCCCACTAAAATGGGTCTGACAATATGGTTGATGCGTTGTCAAAAGTTATATGCCTTAGGGCTCGTTTGGCAGGCAGATAAGATAGTAATCATATCAAATAAGCTGGTATGTTGTCCTGTATTTGGAACGTACTTGATAAAACTATCGGATAAATTGTTATATCCTAATCATGCATGTGTTTGATCATACCCGAGTATAAGTTTCAGATAATAACTAAATTATTACTTTTTAACACCAAAAAAAATGTGGTCTAAAAAGAGAGAGAGAGAGAGCAATGAAAAAGAGGGAAAAATGAGGAAAATGAATCTAAAAAAAAAACACAAAAAGAGATTTGAAAAAAAAAGGAAAGATCTGAAAAATGTATAAAAAAAAAAATTTTGATCTGAAAATGAAAAAGAAAAGAAAAGAAAAAAAAATATCGAAAAAAAAGGAGAGAGGGAGACTATTTTATCAATCTGAAAATGAAAAAGAAAAAAAAAACAATTTGAAAAGGAAAAAGTTTTTTTGTCTCAAAAAGTTATCACAAACTTCTAATCTCACCTATTACGCCCCACCTAATTAGTTAGAGTTAAAACCGAGTTCAGTACTATTTTGTCATGTTCAATGGTGTCATCAAACGACGGATAGTATAAAAGCTATTCTATCATGCCTCTTATCTTGACCACCAAACGAGGCCTAGGGGTGTATATAAAATGAGATCCTCAAGAAGCCATCCCGAACATGTTTGATAAAGTTTTTGACTTGTCGCAGCCTCTTTAATAAATAAGTCAAGTTCAATTCTATATTTCATGTTTGTTTAATAAACAAGTCAAGCTCAAGCATAAATGAGCTCGGCTCAATAAAGTTCGTGATGTTTGATCGAATAAAGCTCGTACGTAGGTTTGTGATTAAGCCAATGAATAGACTTATCAATGGTTTGTGCACATACTTGAATACATACATTTAATATTATAGTTTTAGAGAATGCATGAGCTCGACTAGTTATACTAGTTAGACCGGATAAAAGGTTATTTAATTAACTATAATTTATATGTAGGTTTGAATTTGAGGTTCATTTAGTAAACAAGTCAAGCTCAAACATACATGAGTTCGACTCGTTTAATAACAAGTCAAGCTCACGTCTAGAATTTAGGCTCGTTTAATAAACAAGTCAAGTTCAACTGCGCATACATAAGCTCGACTCGTATACACCCCTACTTCTACCTATGGTCACATATTTTGAGGGTTAATTAGACAAATTTATTTGATATCTATACAATTCAAAGGAGTATTTGGTACAGGGGCTTGTCAAATTATAAGACATTTCATTATGATTTTTTCACTAGCATTTATTGCCTATACAATGAGCTCTTTTTGAGGGAAAGTGATCATCAATGCAATTATACAACCTTGTGTTTTCATAGTAACACAAGTTAAGATGTTTTGTTTTTAGAGTAATGCTATGTTTTCTAAATGTTGTATCTCAAATGATTTTTAAATTATTTGTACCCAAAAACTGTTAATTATTTTTGAGGCCGAATACAAAAAAGATGGGATGGGCCTGAGCCCGTTCGACCCGAGAAATATATGTAATCTGGTGGCGTTGTGTGACCCAGTAGAGGTGATACAGTTCGAGCTCGATGGGTACCCAATGTGCTACTCGAAAGTTGCTAAGACATGGAATTAAGCCTTGAAGCAAGGGATCATTCCCGATAGCATGTAGGGGATTTCAAATGACAAGAGAAAGCCCGAGCTTTCATCTAGCCCGATGATGAGTTAAGCTAGGTTTTAAAGAAACCGATTAGGGGTAAGTTTCAAATCCTCTCCTTATTGGTTTAGGAAACAAATCCCACGATTTTCGAACACGTTTGTAATGGAAATGGATTAGCCTAATCTAGCTGGTGATCGGAATCATATCCCTAAGAATTTGGGATTGGTGTGATCTTGATAAGAATGGAAAGAGTTGGGAATAGGAAAGGTGTATTACCCTTTATTTTAAAGTGTATTATAATACATGAGCTTCTATATGAGTACTTTTACAATAGTTGAAATTTCAGTTTCAGTTGATCGAGCAAGTTTCGAGCGATCAAGAGTTTCATTCTTCAATCGATCGAGCCATGTTCAAGCGATTGAAACCCTGCCGACATGACTTTATTACGTGTCCCCTTTTTCAATCGATCAATTCGGTCTCAACCGATCGAACCTGGACGAGCTGCTCTCAAGCGATCGAGGTCGCTTTGATCGATCGAAAATGTCATAATATCTCCTCTTAGTTCTGCGCTGGACATGCCACCTTGCACCTAATCCTTTCCCTATATATATATATATGTATGTATATTTCGTGTGTGTGTGTGTGTATGTGTTTGGTTGCCCAGCTTCTAGAGATTATAGAGAGAGAAAGAGATTTGGTTGCTATGCATGTACGCACATCCATATATATACACACATACATACTTATATATATATACTCAGTCTGAAAAAGGAGAAGCATAAGAAGACGAGAGAGAGAAGCAAAGGAGAGACAGAGACAGAAAAAGGGCAGAGAAAGAGAGAAGAGGAGGCCATTGGAGAAGCTCGGAGCTTGACGGTTGCCAAATGCGCCCTTAACGACGTTCGGTGAGTTCTAAACTCACTCGGTAGCGTGGATATAATGTTTTATGAGTTTTAGGTCGTAAAAGTATGACCCCAACACCCCATAATGCCTCTGGACATTCACTGCCCAAAACTGTTGGAGAAGACAATCTTCAATCGATCGAACTGAGTTCAATTGATCGAACACACTGGAGTCTCAGTCGATCGAAATAACTTCAATCGATCGAGACCTCCTTGACTTCAATCACTTGAAGATTCTTCAATCGATCGAACCCACTATTCTTCAATCAATTGAACTAGGTTCAATCGATCAAACTTAATAGAACATGGTTGTTTCCTTTGAGTTTATTAATTCATAATGCTAAGTTGTTTAATGTTATTTCTATGTTTCTATTATACGATACGATGGATTACGGGGATAATGGGATGCAATAATAATGAGATTGAGATAATATGATGAGTAACATAGTCAGGTTTGGAACGTTACTAATAATGGGATGCGATAAAAAAATAGTGTCTATGGTATAAGGTATAAAAACGGTTAGTAACGTTAGATAACATGGTGGTGATTGAGTCAGTTAGGTATCAATTCCTCTCAGTGCTAGTATGTCAGGGATCGGTCTTGAGCACATCTGCGTGAAATGTGAGCGTTTTGTATGGTACTCGCAAGAGTTCTTAAAAGCGTAACTGCAGTGAACAAGAGTACTAATACATATTGATTATGGATGGATGATACTCATGAGTGTTCTTAAAAACAGTGAACAGTAAGAGTTCTTAAAAGTAGTGAACTAGAGTATTGGTGTGTCCATAGATCAACGGTTATATTGGAGCGAAGAATGGTGCTCGCAAGATTAGTTCTTAAAAGCGGTGAACAAGAGCACTAGTATGTTATGATGATATAATTGGCTCAGTATGGTTAGTCATGGTTGGTACAGTCAGTCTTAGGGTTTGAAGGTGATAAGGAATCGGGTAACGAATTCGGAATAAAAGAGGAAAAGATATTATTAGTAACATTACTATATACCATGCATAACTGGTAATTACTTTATACCTATGATATTGTGAGAGTTTCTATTCACTCAGCTGAAGTAAGACGGCGTTTATTCCTGAATATTCCCCGTCCAGACTACTCTGTCCCTATTGATACAGGTGGTGGAACTTATGACGATGGCTACTACCCCGAGGGGAAGTATGTGGAGAGTAACACTACCGATGATGGTTATGCCGGGAAAGACTATTACGCTGACGACTATGTTTACGCCAGCTGAAGATTTGAAGACAAATATTAGCTTATGTTTCTACTTTACATTATTGTTGAACTTTGTAATAATTGGTACTTGGGCAATTGTTGCTTTCAAACCTTTTAGAATTCCTGTTATAATTCCTGTAACGCACTCTGATGAATTTGTAATAGCTAGAACTGTTGTAATAAATATATTCAGTTGGTTATATTGCTATTCTGTTTGGTAGCCGACTAGTATTGTGTGGTGTGGACAATTTAGTGACATTCACCCGTCATTCCATATGGACCCAAAAAGAAAATGTATTTTTCTCTGTTTTTGCTGTTCCGGGGCGTGACAAAAGGAAGCTGGTCGTCCTTATCTCACTAATTGCACAATCAAGGAAGTCCTTACCATATCCTATTACTTCCATGGCCGCTATAAATACAACAGGCCATCTAGCATTCAAGTTACTCCGCGTCACTCTCAAAACAACTCTCAAACCACATCCAACAGCATTCAAAGCATTCAAACATAGCATTCTTTATGTTCTACACAACATTCTTAGCTTTAGGTTTGTCCTATTGTTATTTTCTCTGTTTTCAAGTTTCTAATATGTGAACGAGCAAAGCCTGTTATGTCCTTGTTCCTTTAATTTATTATTTTAAAAGCATAGTTCAATAAAGTGTCTTTCTTCAAAGGTATTTCATTTATTGTGTTTGTGATTTATTTACTGTAGTAAATTCTACATTAATCGGTTTGTGTGCTTCAATACTATCGTGGAACCCTTGGTGAGGGTACTTTCCTACTCACCGTTCACAATCACTCTTTAGAAGGCACATTTAAAGCCTCTTGCATCACTAGCTGGAGCACTTAGGAAATTAGTTTGCACAACCGATCACGTTCGGCTCTGGCACGCCCGAACCGAAAACTATAACAAACACAAACATATGTGATCGTGACCCCACTTGATTCTGATTGAAAAATACTTATCCCACTATGGTCTTATTTTAATATGATTGTATGGATTGCTTCTACATAAGACTTTGATAAGTTCCGTTGAGTAATTTAGGTGATTGTAAAATGTTCCTATTCAATACACCCTTAAACTCTACTGTAGAAAAATGAATTTTGAGCGTTGGAAGTACATTGATTTTGTGATTGACCCATGGGAAGGTTTTATTTTTGTAAATGGTTCTTTTGTAACCGCATGAACAAACTGGGTCGGGGGATATGACTTATTCTATTCGGTCCTCATATCCAAAACTTAGCATCAACATGTTTCTCAAAGCGTGTTTATTTTAGTGCCTGTTTGGCAATGCCCAAAATAGGTTTTAGTTCAACTCAAATCTCATTTGTATTTGGTTTTTTTTGTGAGAACTAATATTATATTGATCTGCTAAAGAAGCAGTTTAATTGAGAGATTTATTAAATTGAGCATGGACTTCTACGCAAAAAATAGGCATTCGCCAAAAACACTTTGATTTTATGACATTGGTTCATTTGTAAACCAGAAAACCGATTTTTTACCATCTCTAAACAGCTTTTGGTATTGCCCTCTGGGCCTAACTGTAAAAGAAAAAGTTAGGACTCTCTCTCTCTCTGTCCTCCTTGGCTTTCTTGGGTTGATGTACATGGTCCCAAATGAGAAATTATTCTATGGTTGTGGACCATATACCACGTGGTGGTCCAGACTAGTAATAGACTGTCATGTGGTCAAGCATAAAATTTTTATCTCCCAATGGAGACAATTTTATTATATGTCAATCTCATATTGGCCAGAACCACCACGTGACAATAGTCCCGACCATTGAATAACTTCTCGTCCCCAAATAACAATAAGTAAGCATTACTATGAGCACTATTTTGTGTACTAAATTTGTATTGAGTAATGCTAAGCTTTTCAAAAAAAAAAAAAAATTTCCAAATGTATTTTCCAATACATGTAACAGTAGTTCCAATACATGTGGCAGTAGTCCCAGTTGATTTTGATTGGTTGATTTTGAAGTAGTACTATCATTAATGAAGAAGATCTCAGTGCCACATATATTGGAAACACTTTTTTGAGAAAAAAAATTTGGAAAGCATAGCATTACTCATTTGTATTTAAGTACCCTGAGGCTGGTTGTGTATTATGGTCCCCATAATTTTACAGTTATTGGTTTACGCAACGCAATCTTATAAGGAGGCAGATTTAAACACTTTATTTTTCATAGCTTAAATCGTACTCTAAGTTAATAATATAATCTCATAATTCTCATTCACCACAAAAAAAAAAAAAAAAAAAAAAAAGTCTAATACTTAATCTTATTTCAATCTAGAGTATGGACCACCAACATAATACACATTATCATGTACTGAAGTGCAAAAAAATGTTGATCAGGAGGAAAAAAAAAATTTTAATAAATAAATAAAAGAGAGGCAAAATTTTGATTTGAACTTGCCATTTTTTTTTTGCTTAATCACAGTTTAAATTAAGATTCAAATTAATTTGATAGACCATATACGTGGAAACAAATAAAATCCGGTCCAAAACCAATTACATTAAACTCAAGCATAGGTTGGTATAGCTCAAGTGGCAAAGAGCATGGCATATATAAGTCTCCTCCAATGCATAGGTTCAGAATTCGAACCTCATCCCCTCCTCCGTATCAAAAAAAAAATTACATTAAACTCAACGTATAATTGTATCTAGTTTTCTGTTTAATTGTGCTTTTGCAGCAATGTTTTCATTTTTTACCCTTTTTTTTTTCTCCCTCTTTATGTATCTTGAGTAAAAAAATTATCTCACGCACTTTTTTTTTTTTAATATGGATTTTTTTATAACAGCTCTCATAAGGAACTAGTACAAGCATACATAAGTAAAAAAATACATTAAACAAAAAATTTACCTCATGCACTTTTGATTTTTTTTTTTAAAAAAAATCATTATCAAGTAAAGTGCCCATTGATAATCAAATACTTGGGATTATTATCAAATGCTGAAAATTTTGAGTCCATTTGACAATCAGCCTTTTTCAGATTTTTTTTTCTCTTTTAACCTCAAAAGATAGATTAATTTAAAAGCACCAAATTAAACCTTTTTCAAAAAGCTAAACTCAACATTTAAAATTTTCATTTAAATTCTTACTTTACAAAAATCTATAATTTCTACCGCAATATATACAAATGTAAAACAACTTTTTCTTCTTTTAATCTAAAATTGAAAATTCTTTTATGATAAATCTCTTATTTTCACATCTAATTCTTGTGAAAAACTCAATGCAAATTTCACTTTTCTGACACAAAGAAATAACTGGTTGGGGAACTGAAAAGTTACTTAACTACATGCAGTAGGTAGCTTGATTCTTCCTATTAATTGTCCAGAGCACTTTTGTATATCTAAATTTGGTTTATTATTGCTTACCCTGACATGTGTCTTAGCCTTCACTGTCTGACATGTGTCGTATTTCATTCTTATTTTGCCCTTGTATGAGACACATGTCAAACAATAAAGACATAAATAAATAATAATAAACTAAATTTAAATGAGTAAAAGTGCTCTCTTAATTATCTAGTTAAAAGTCATCTAGGATTAATGTACTGCGACACATTGAAAGCTATCAAGCTGTTTGAAAATTTTGGGACATGACATACCCCTGAAAGTTCATGATTTTTGTACTTTCGTTCAATGAGCTACTTTTTTAGTTCATTTTTATGTATCATATACTGTAATAACTTATTGTACTCTCTATACTGCTGAGTGGTTAGCCCATTATTTGAGATTATTAAAAATTTTAAGTTCGTTTAGCAACCGATTTTGAAACGTACCTTTATTTTTTTTTTAATCAATTAGTTTTCAAAAACCTTTAAAACGAGATTAAGGATTAAATACATTTTACACCATTGTAGTTTGCCATCTGTATTAGTTTGATCCCTGTAATTTAGAAAGTATTACTTTAGTCCCTGTAATTTCATAAGCGTGTCAAATAAGTACAATAAGTTCTTTAGTGATAAATAAATTCGTCACTGAAAGAAAGCTTCCAAATTTCTCCTTTATGGCCCGTTTGTTTCACGGATTATTTTAGGTGGATTCTGATTACTAGGAATCATAATATCAGTAATCACTTTACCAGGAATCTGAATCCCTGCAGAATGTTTGGTTCACCAATAGAATTCTAGCTAGATTTAGAATCCAGTGTTTGGTTGGGTCAAAGAAAATGAAATGAAAATATTGTTAAATGCCTTAGCTACCCTTGAAGGCTAAAAGAATGTATGAGTTAAAATCAAATTGTCAACCCTCTAAAAATGGAGGGTGATTGAAAAAAAATAATGGTATAAATCTAAAAACCAATGACACATAAAAAATGAGATAAATAGAGTAATTCAGACATGAACATGAGTCTAAACTATTACATGTAGTTAAAATATATTTGAATAATAACAAAAGATATATTATATTTTTAATCATAAAACATGTATAGGTCTAACGTACAAATCACAATATGCCAAATATGTAGTTATTGTAATATCATCTAGACTTTTCAATCATTAACATTTAGCAACCCAAATTTGAATCCAGTCATTAAACTAACATCAAATATAATGTTTCAAGCATAAGAAATCATCATAAATAATCTCATCTACCAATCTCTCCAGTTTAGAAAATAATAATAATTATAATCATAAATTTCTTCTGATCACATTATTTGTTTGTTTAATAGTCTAAAAAAGGCTAGTTTAGGTATTATGAAAATAGTAAATCAAAACCCCAATAATCCTTAGGAATACCATCTCTAAGCTAGGATTTAGGATTTAGAATCCACACTATTTTTCACCTTTGGGTGGATTCTAAATCTAGTGGGACCCACAATTCATTAAATATTCCATGAACCAAGCAAAGATATATTTTAAGATTACTAGTAATCTTCGGGTGGAATCAAAATCCACCCTAAGAATCCATCAACCAAACGGGCCGTTAGTGATAAATAAATTTCTCCTGGCCCAATGGGCTATGAATAATTCTTGTGTAACACCCATATCCGAAAAATGGAAGTAATATTTGTATGCATTAGTTAATATAATTAATTGCATGTGATGATTGGGTAATTTCCAATTACCCCGATGTGATAAGTGCTTGATAAAGGGTACAGTTGGACAGATGTGAAACAGGACTCACAGGAGGTCCAAATTGGATAAATTGCATTTCATTGCATTTCTGTGATTAAAATGGTAAACATGTAAATATAAATGTGTACATTATAATACATGTTGATGTCATATGATTGTTTAAATTGATAAAATATTAAGTGCTTTAACATTCTATTATTGTTCATGTTTATTTATGGGACCAGTTTGGGTACCCTTGCGAGTGCATAATTGGACACGTGATATAATTAGTAGGCTAACTAATGCCTTTACGAATATTTAGAGACCACGTTTAGGACCCGTTAATAAATCACCCAAAGAATAACACGTGGCATATGACCATACTTGTGTCTAATAGAACAAAAAGGAAAAAAAAATTGAGGTGTGTGCTGGGTAAGTACCAAGTCGGCTAAACAGACTTGGTGTATATTTTATTATATTATATATATATATGATATTTATATATTATACCATATTATATACATAGATATATAAATATAGTAGGAGAGAGAGGTTATTCTCTCATTTAACAATACGGAGAAAGAGACGCGAGAAAGGAGAGGGAGGAAGTGAGGGTTTCACCTTTTCGACACCATAGCTTTGTCGCATGTTGTCCAAACCGTGATACGAAATTATATTTGAATTTGTGGGGGTAAGCCTAATCTTATGGTGTAATTTATTTTCAGTTTAATCGATAGGTTTTTCGTGACCCAAATGGGTTGGTAACATTTTAGTTTACCAAAATTGTGTAGGGATATCATTGGAATCATTAAGAGTTAGTTTTGCGAAGCAATTTGAAAATTCTAAGCTTATTTTGGACCTATTTGTGAGGTGAGTGTCCTAATCCCAAAATTGGATATTTAATGTTATTTATTTGTTATTAAATGCTTGTAATTGCTCAATTATTGATTAAGTAGAAAAGCATGTGATTAGTTTGTATTTAACATGTCTAAAATGTTGAAATTGTCATGTTGACATGTTGAGCTGCTTATGTGCTTATTTGGGTCAAATGGTCTTAGGTAATAATCACCATTAGTTAGCCCATATATAAGTGACAAAGAGATGATAAAATTCTCAGAGAAAATGGGATAGTGGTGACGACCACAACGAATTGACTACGGTCACAAATGAGTAAGTGTGATTTCGCTATATGCGACGGAAAAAGTGAGAATGGTCCGGAATCAGGGGTCCAGAACGATGGTGATTGATTGCTTGATACGCCTGCGACCATTTATTGTTGTGATTGCATAATTGGTGTTATGATTCATTAAATACTCCAATTGTATGATTAGTACTACATACTCACTGGGCGAAAGTTTAGTCAATTTTGTGGTTAATGACCACGCAGGTTCAGATGAGTATCACGGTGAGAAGCGTTAAACCATGAGGTTCTGGATAACTTGGGAGTATGTTTCTTTTGTTGAATATATTAATACGTTGTTTGTGGACGTACTCAGTTGGGTTGGGAGTGGGTTGCTTAATTTGTAATTAGAAACTCATATTTTATGTTTTGGAATTAACACCAGCTAGTATAAGAATTTTGTAATAAATTAGTTTAATTTCTTCTTAAATTCAAGGTGCTATAAACATGTTAGTGGATCAGTTGGTATTGGATGACAATGGGTTTGCGTGAGTAATTTGGTTTTGGTCGTGTTTTTAACTCTTAAATAAGGAAAATTGGTGTAAAAATTTGATCTGCATAATCCGCAGGTCTATTTTTGACTCGTCGACTTTCACGGAAACGGACAGAACTCTTTATAGAAAATTCGGATTTTTCGCGCCGTTTTTTGTGTTGGAACCGAGACTCGAAGGGTTATCTTTTGATATAAAATTTGACTATAATTTCTTAATGACTATTTTACCATTGGGCCGGTTTAAACTAATAAATTCATTTTTCTATGTTTAACTATTATTTTATTACTTTTAAGGGGTGTCTTGTTTTGGGTAACTCTTTGTTACACGGTCCTAATCTGTGTGTGGCAGGTTGGAGTGTGACATCTTTGTCTATCCAATTGATGATAATCCGCCATTGGTGTTTGAGGAAGATTATCAAGGGGATTAATGGTCTCTTTTTTTGTCCTATTTTTCTTCTTTGTGTTTAATGAATTCTAGTCTTTCAAGAAAATAATAATAATAATAATAATTAAAAAAAAAAAGTCACCTCCAAAGCATTGGTTCGAATTTCAAACCTCCCTTCCCTATGTCATCATATAAAAAAATAAATAAAAAAAAAACCTTATAGACAGAGCGCTGCCAAAAAAAAAAAAAAAGTACTTGATTATGACAATCTCCGAGGAGAAGTTTTTGGGTATGTGGCTTGAGGGTACCATGTGATATGCTTACGCGGTACTCTGCAACTAATGGCAATGGGTCTTTTTGGTGGGACTAATACCCCCTACATGCAGGGAGTCCCACTTTTGGGTGTGAGTCCTATCTAAAAATCTCACTCACTCATATTGATTAGAGGGTACCATGTAGGTACCCCACGTGGTACCCTCAATGTAGCTAAAAAATTTCATCCCCGAAACCATGTGATGACCAAGAGCCAAGATTGATGAGGGTAAAATGCGGTATCAGATCCATGTAATTGTTCCACATTGCCTGGGGGTGAAGATCCTATACTACGTGCAACAAAGCCTTTTAAAACCGTGAGTGATCTAAATTCAAAAAAATTACGCAGATAAGCATGATGCTGCTATAGCAGTATCAAGATGAGTGACCCCTTAGAAGTCCTTTGTGTTTAGATCTAAAGTGGATGATATATGTTAATGTTGCTAGATGGATGATGGATCATTATACCGTACCATTATCAATGTTCTGCCTAACGTTAAATGTGCATGACGTTATACGACAAGACTCTTAACACATATTCCAATCGAAATTGTTTTACTATCAGATCCCCCATTATCGAAAAAAAAAAATTTATATGCACACCAAAGCAAACTTCAAGGGTTAGAGGAAAGTATTATTGTAACACCCGTACCCGGAAAAGGAGATTAATGTTATATTAGTATGTGTTAATTAATGATAATTAATGCATAAAACGATTTAAGGTGGGGTTATGAATCCACAGTAAAAAGGTGTTCAAATGCGGACACAGATGAAAGTTCTATAAACGGCAAAACTGGTATAAATGTGGGGCCCAACGAGGGTCCAATTAAAATAATTTGCATTTTGATGCTATTATATGATGATATGTATATTTGTTTTAATGCTTAAAGATATTATTATGTCTTATGTTTGGTAATGACACCAGTTTGGGAACCCATGTGAGGGCGTATTTGAATACAATTGATAATTGGTAGGTTTAATAGCAACCTCATAATATATGTGGGATCATGTTTGGGACCATGTTTGGGACCCACGAAGGACTTAGAATAAATCCTTTTAGAAAAGGTGGGTAGTTAATGTAATTAACAAGGGGGTTTCATAGTAAAGCTTAAGAAAGATTGGGGGTGTAAATGGAAATATGGGTAAGAGGTGTCAACACACATGCATGTATAGCATATGTGTTGCACTCTCACAAAACAAGCTGGAAATTCCCCAGAAAATTAGAGAGAACAAGAGCTCCGAGTCTGCGACGGTTTCCTTGACAATATTTCTTGTCGTTCCTTCGCCGTCCGACGTAGGATTTACGATTCGAGACCATTTTTGAACTCGTGGAGGTAAGAGGATTATATGCACGTAAATTGTTTTTAGTTTCGATAACATTTTTTCGGCGATCGTTCTTGATAGACGATGTTTGATATGTAAAAGCTATGTAGGATTGATCCTAGAGCAAGAGTTGGGTTGAATTTAGCTTAAAATTGGATTCTAGGAGCTTAAATCGCTAGTAAATCGAAGAGGTGGGTGTCTAATCTCAAAATTGGGTGTTTAATTATGTTAATGTGATAGTTGTTGTTCATAGTTGCTTGATTCATGCTCATGTATATATGTGTTGATGAATTTGGGCAAAAAGCATGTTAATAATGTGAAATTGATATGCTTATATGCTAAGTTGCTTAAATGCCTATGTGGATCAAAGGGAAGTCAAGTAGTGGTCACCATTTATAGGTCCCATATGTAAGGTATAGTAAGCCCTCAATGAGTGGGGCGTGGTGACGACCACAATGAAATGCCGGTGACACCTTCGGGGTCACAAGAGAGTGTGTGTTGCGCTATATGCGCCCAAAAGTGAGAACGATCCGGGGTGAGAAGGACCCGGGGGTAGTGGCTGAAGTTACTTGACTTTCTGGAGATCAATTCGTTGTTTATATTGATTATTGCATTTGTATATTGAACATTCCAATAGCATTATTAGTTCCCTCACTAAGCGAAAGTTTAAACGAAAAATATGTTTTCTGTTGTGATTATTGAATAACCATCGCAAGTACGGCACGGGAAGAGGAGAGGAAATGATTCACGCAATGGGTTGGGCGTGGGGGTTGTGAAAGTGTTTTCATGTGCATATGTAAAGTTGTTGGGGGTTAAGTTGTAGTCTTTATACTTAAAGTGTTGTAAACAACTTGTATTTTGTAGATGTTGAATCAACTTGTGTTTTGGGAGGTTGTTTTGCAATATGTCAAGTTCACAATTATTATGGTTGTGCCCAATGTAGTAAGTTGAACTTGCAAGTCACCTGTTATGTATATTGGGAAGAAACTTGGAATAGTAAGTAACTTGGGTTGTTAATTGAACTTAGTTTTCTTTGGTCGAAAAGTTATTTAAGTATTGGGTTAAAAATGTGGATTTTGGAATAAGTTCTTGATCCTAGGGACTAATTTGTGTGTTTTTGATTGTCAATCCATGTTTGGAGATGTTGTGTTGATGTTAGGATCATTTGAACATGCTTTTAGAATAATTTTTGACGCTTCCACAATACAAAATTCCGATTCTGCCCATACGTGCAAACCTGGTCATGGTGTAGTTTATCCATTTTCAATGAGAGCGTTTACTCACCTAGGTCTTCATTGGATGACATGTGTCTCAGTTCATTCTCATTTTTGCCCATGTACTATCAACATAATTATTGTAATGAGACACCTGTCACCTAGAGTCCCAATGAAGGCCTATATGACCAATGATGAACCAAAATTAGATGAGCAAAAATACTCTCATTTTAAATTACACCAAGAGTTTCCCAAATGACATCACTTTGTTTCATTCTCATGTGAGAAAATGGAAAAAATATTCAGTACAATAGATACTTTGATGACATGGTATAACAACTTAACAAGCAAATAATATGTAATTATTTCAACATCTTTTTATCATATATTGAAGGAAAACATGAGTACACATGATTAAGTAAGCTATGATACAGATAACACGAAATCGCTGTTACATCAAATTTTTTCTCCACAAAGTGAGATGCTTACTTAAAATGTGATGTATACCTATGGGTGGACGACAATAAAACTTTGGGAAAATTACATTGACACCCCCTGAGGTTTGCCACTTTATCACTCACACCCCCTGAGGTTTTATAGGTTACACTGACCTCCCTTCAGGTTTGTGGGTTGGTAACACTAACACCCCCTGCTATTAACTCGCGTTAAAAACTGACTAACATTAGTAAGTTAATTTTTTAAAATGTCCAAAATGCCCTTATCTTCTTCTTCTTCTTCTTCCACACACACACACACACACACACACACACACACACATACAAATATTTGTTCACAGATCTATAATTGAGAATATATAGCACAAAATCAAGAAGCAAACCAATAAATTTTTTTGATCTGTATATCACCAACTAAATTCACACACAGATATACATACATATATGTATGTATATATATATGTAGATGTGTGAATAAAAGAAGGCTCAGATGTATCTTACATGACAAATATAGACTCCGCCATGGCTGCAAAAACAGTTTGACTAAGAGAGAAGATGAATCTCCCAAAGGCGCTCTGAGTTGCCTCGCCAAGACACGAACTCCATTGTCAGCCGGTGATCTATTCAGAATCCATCATCACAGCCTCAAATTTTTTTTTTGGGCGATACAACATCAGCACCACCACCACCGCCAAACACACGCACACACACACACAAATATGTGTGTATATATATATATATCAATCTATCGGAGTGAAAAATTTCTCCAGTTCAGATCGAGAGAGAGAAGGGCTGTTGATTTTGAGATGAATTCATCGGCTCCGATGATCGGATCTCGAGTTTTACAGAGAGGGGCAACCAAACATCCAATCTCTCTGGTATTAGCCTCATTCTGAGATCATCAAAACCCACAAATTAAAAGGGGTTATATGTGTGTATATATATATATATATATATATGTGAGTAGAGAGAGAGAACAAAATCAGAGTGATCAAAAAAAATTTTTTTGGGCGATACAACATCAACACCACCACCACCGCCAAACACACGCACACACACATACACACACACAAAAATATGTATATATATATCAATTAATCGGACTGAAAAATTTCTCCAGTTCAGATCGAGAGAGAGAGAGAGAAGGGCTGTTGATTTTGAGATGAATTCATCGACTCCAATAATCGGATCTCGAGTTTTACAGAGAGGGGCAACCAAACATCCCATCTCTCTGGTATTAGAGAGAGAACATATAACCCCACAAATTAAAAGGGGTTATATATGTGTGTGTGTGTGTATATATATGTGTGTGAGTAGAGAGAGAGAGAGAACAAAATCAGAGTGATCCAACCCATCTCTCCAGACCTCATGATTAGAAAGCAAATTAGAAAAACCCCATGACTATCAAAGATAAGGGCTTTGAAAAATCTCAATATCAATCAAGGTTCTAATTCTGAAAAAATTAGAATTCAGAATAAGATTCTCATCAATCTTCATAGAAGTGGGTTTTTTTGCAATGATTTTTCCAGCTAAGTGATGAAACGATGAAACTTCTTGGTGGTGGAGTTGATCCAGGTGGCCGGATCGTAGCAATATCACTGCTAGAAGTCGCCATTAAAATACGAAAGTTAGGGGCGAGAGTGAAGAAAGAGTAGAAGAAGATGAACAATCAGAGAGGGCAATATAGTCTTTTGACAATAGTTTCTAACGGCATTAAGTAGATAACTCTGACAGGGGGTGTCAGTGTCATGTCAGAAACCTCAGGGGGTGTGAGTGATAAAATGGCAAATCTCAGGGGGTGTCAGTGTAATTTTTCCTAAAACTTTTAACAGCTACAACATTAGAATTGGGCCCCAAATTTAGGTACTTGACTCGAATATAGGTGTCGCCATTTCAACCGATGGGAATTTCAACCAATGAGCTGTCCCAATCCACATCTATACATGCAGTGGGGGTAATAAGATGATTGAGGATTACAACAGAGTAATGACACGCGTCCCAAATGTAAATTAATTTTAAATTTAACTTTCAAACGTTTTTTTAATTGCAACCACATACAGTGCAACAGTGACATATACATAAAACTGTTAAAAGCATTAGAAAACTAAATTAATATTCAAATTTAAAAAAACATTGCATTATTTGTTCCAAGGGACTATTTGGTTAGCGTTTTGATGTAATTACTTTTTGGAAAAAGAGAGATCTAGCTTTTTTAGAACGAAAAAAAAAATATATGTTTTACAATTTAAAAAATGAATCAGATTTCTTAACAAATTGTTAGTAATATAAATTAGTTCATGCGAACACATTGTTGGCCCCAAAAAACGATTCCAACAAGTAAATGCTTATGCTGGAACCAACGACTGATTTTAGAACATTAGAATTAAGCCCCTTTCATTTTAGAAAATTTGTTTATATATCTCACCAAAAAAAAAATAGATTTTTAAACTTTAAGCTCCTAAAATTTAGAAACTCACTATTTTCTTTTAGTTTGTAAGTTTTGACAAATTCTACAATACATCTAAGTATAATACATTGAATTTCTTAGTCCCAATTTGAATTAATAAGTTATCATTTTGTTGTACCTTTGGTGACATTTAGTATTATCTTTTCTTATGTGCTATTTGATAATTAAAATATGACATCTTGTTGTAATTTTTAGGTACTATTTGTTAGTTATAACTTTATATTAATAGATAACAATAGGTCTTAAAGTATTGCAACTTTGATTTATATATCATACAATTAATATGAGAGAAGATTTTTTGGATATTTTCTATTAATATTTATAGCATTATCTTATATCATCTGTACCAAAAATATGTATGAATAGACACCCCAAAAAAATAACCTCAAAAGTACTGCATCCGAACTTCAATATACTCAACTACCCCCAAGTCCCCCAACTTGAGATTTCTAGATCCACCCAAATTATAGAAACAAAGCAATGTATGACTTAGCTAAAAAAACAAAAAATAAACAAAGCAATATATCATATATGAATAATCATTGTACGTACAACGTTGTTGTATGGTTTGAGATCCGCCCATACCGTGGTGGTCCTGGTGAATAATAAAAAAAAAACTCATGTGCATTGAGTTGGTGGCAAGTAGCTAGATTTTAAGATGCAATCCAATGGTTTGGTTGTATAAAGAGAAATCACCATCCATACAAGAGAAGAAATAACCAAAACATCACCACAACCAGTCGACAAAGAAAATCACCAAGAAAACACAAAGAAACCACCAAAAATCAAAGTTGTACTTATTATTTATATATATATATATAGTTATTATATTCAATAATTAAGAGCCCATTTAGCAACACTACATTTCTTTTTTCTTTTCTTTTTATTCATTTGGTTACCTCTTATATGTTTTTCCCCCTAAAACGTTTCTGAGTTTTCTTTACACACACACACAAAAAGGTGGGGGGGGGGGGGGGAGGGGGAGGGAATTTCTTGAACTTTTGAAAGCGAAAACAGACCACCACATGACTTACAATTCTCAATTTCGACACCCCTTTAATTTAAATGTGTTGGCCTGACTAAACACATTTTAATAAACAATGTTAGTTTTTACAAGCTACTTATCAAGCTATAACTTTGGTTACCGAAGAGAACAAGCAAAAATCCCCAAAAAACATTCAGTATTGATAAATGTATGATAAAATCAAACAACTAGATTGTTGTGTATCGTAGAAATTCTGATTGATTATGGGGAGTTGCTAAATGCACATCAAATATTTCTCTTCGCCTACGTGTGTATTACATATATAGGATGCAGCATGTTGTCCTCCTTGCAATATAATATAGGTGTAGAAAAAAAAAATTTAAGTCGTATTTAGCACGAGTCAATTCATGTTAGATATCATGTGATTTCCGTTTAAATTTGTTGTGGCAGAAAAAAATCCTACTGATCATAAGGGTATAGGTCTTAATAGAAATTTCTTTAAAAATATATAATATTTGCATGGTTTCAAATCTCCCTCACAATTAGTTAAATATTAATATTAGGGTCAAATCTAGGAACTGTACCAAGGTGCTCGTGGTGGGTCTCATGCCTTGGCCCAAAGATAGACCTAGGATTTTTAGTCAAAGAGGGCCTATTTTTTTTTTTATCTATATATACATAATTATGTGTAAAGTGGTAGAATTAATTGGATGTAGAACTGGTTTAACACCACTAATTTGGGGTAAATTATGTAATTTTAGGTGGCCTATATCTAAAATTTGTAAATTGTTACATATAAATCTAGAATTTTCAAAATTGGAAATCTTGTAAAACTTGTAAAATATTACATGAAAATCTAGAATTTTCAAAAGTCCAAGGACGACTGTGTGAAATTTAAGAGAGCCTATTTCTAAAATCTACAAATCATTACATATAGTTTTGTAATTTTCAAAAATCCAGGGGGCTATGCCACCCCTGGCTTATGTGGGTCCACACATGCTTCGGCCCCGATGTAAGTGTGGTGGAGACCTCTGCAAATCAATCCTAGGTGTTGGGGCCCAATGCTAGCTCCCTGGCGGAATTGTGGGATAACTTATCTGCATTTTCATTTTGTTAACCAATATATATATGTATATATGTCACGCCCCGACGTAGCATAAATAAGGAAAGCGTTTAATTTCCTTTATGGACCCGTAGGTCGCGACAGTTTGAGGGATCGATTCCGTCCCAAACGTCGAACAACAAAACATAATAATCAGAGTAAAGCAATCAAGGCTTACAAAAATAATTCTAACTTAAAGAATATTACAGCACGGGTTATCTAAAGGCACAGACCGCCTTGAATTTAAAACAATAGCTTAATGTCTGTTACAGTCATCTTTATAAAACAAAACAGTTCATAACTTAAAACATATAATAAACAGTTTCTTCGTTCCAGAAGCAGCCATTCTCAATTAGCATAGTCGTATGATTCCTCCTGGTTATATCCTGAAAAGCCTGAACACGAATGTCCAGGACGCATCAACGTCGCCAGCTTCAAGAAGCTGGTGAGTATTAAAAACATGACTTTAAATGTAAAACATACCCATTTACCTTTTTCCAATATCAGTTTTGTAAAATCAATAGTTAAACCGCAGAAAGAATTCATTTATAAAACAACAAGGAATATATTAAAGGTCGATCATTCATAAGAACAGATACCCGTGTAATGAGACAATGCACCACACTCATCTTGCCGACTCTTTTCTCTCGACAGCCACAACAACCCACTATCTTACTCCTGGTATCTTTGAAACACTAAGATAGCCACACTTTAGCAACGGGGCGCCAGGGAGTGTCCAGTTTGCCTCACACTTTGGTCCGGGGTACCAGGGAGTGTCCAATGCCTCACACTTTGAATACCCTAACCGCCATACAAATACCGGGGCAACCCCTCACGCAGTATCCAGACTCGAGTATCAGGGAGTGTCCGTAGGCCACACTTTAGCACTACCATGGGTGCCAGGGAATGTCCGAGTTCGGCTTCACACACTTTAACGCTTCCATGGGCGTCAGGGAGTGTCCATATTTGCCACCGTCGCATTTCAAAGATACCCTCTCCACAACCACAACCACAACCACAACTACAACCTCTAACTCTTTTCACACTGACCATTACTATTTTCTACACAGACTGACACCCCCATGCATGTACCAATGACCCCACATGAATGATATGCACTTGAACGAAAGCAAAAATGCTGAATTAAAGGAACAACACGCGTACGGGGATTGATGAGTCATACTACAATGTTTTAATCATTCAAACATAACCAAATAGAGTTCTGATTAACTAAATATCCCAAACAGAACCTTAACAGTACTAAAAAGTTGAACCAAACAGTCCCTTAACAGAAAACAGACAAAAACAGAAACTGCCAGACCTCGCGCGCGCGGGCCGCTCGCGCGAAAGGTCGCTCGCGCGGGCCGCTCGCGCGATATGCCCAAATTTCCTTTTATTATAAACTTTTCTGTCTGCCTGTGGAAATCAAGGTCGCTCGCGCGAAAGAGTTATCGCGCGATTTGCCTAAATTTCAATATATATATAAACTCTTATGTCTGCCTGGGAAAGCAAGGATCGCGCGCGCGGGCCGCTCGCGCGAAAGATCGCTCGCTCGGGCCGCTCGCGCGATTCTCGCGCGCGCGATCGTGGCGCGAGATGAAGCTGAGGCTTCTTCTTCCTCGCAGAAACTGCTCTGTTTCAGATTTTCAGGGTCTTTTTGACCCATTTTCAATTCTGTGAGTAACTATATCATGTTATATATGAATCTCTTCCTTTTTCAACAAGGATTAAGAATCTATGATTATCTTAACATGATTCTAACTATAACTCTCCAATTTCATGGAAAACTAAAACATGTCAAAACTTATTTTCTAATATACTTTCTCATGTGAATGAATTAAGCCCCAATACTTTAAACATAGTCTATATATAACATAATCTTTCATTATTATCTATGAAAACAGATTTTGATTTAGTTTGCAAAATCTTGATTTTTCAAACTATGGTGTTCACACGGGAAATCATCAATGGTGATATACAAATACATACATACAAGTAGTAATTAAGCATGAATTACATTAGGAGTGAGTTTAAAATACTCACTGTGATATAAGATGAAGTGTGTGTTGAGAAAGAATCAAGATATAAGAAATCCACTTCAAGCTCTACCTATGGTGATTGAGCTCCTCTCTCTCTAAAATTTGAAGAACTCACTGAGTATTCCTCTCAACTCTCTCTGCAATTGAACTTGTGCAGATTGTGTGTATGTAATGAACATATAAAGAGAGCCAATTGAGGAACTTGGAGCCCAAGTTGTGCCTCCTACACTCTACAAACTAATTGATTTCCTAATTAACTATGTACACAATATACACAGCTTATACATACGTAGGTAAACACTGATATAACTCCAAAGCTCCACCAAGGGTCAAGTTTGAGTAATAGGGACCTAAGTAGAAGTGTTTGGGAAATTTGGCTTTTGGTCACAACAATACACACACACACACAAAGCATTGCCAAACAAGGCCTAAGCCAATGATCACTTGCCATAAATGGCAAGTAAAGTGTATGTCCAATCACACTTTACATCACTTCCAAAAATCTGGGGAAGTTTAGCACAGCGCGGACAGTTTTGGACATAAACTGGTATTTTTCGGGGCGCGGTGGTCACCACAAAAATACAGAAAATTCATTTTACTGTAAGAAATGGTTTTCTGGTTTTATAAAAATACTGTTTGAGTCAAAAGGAAATATTTCCACCGTTTTGAAATATAGATTTTGAAATCCACACAGGTATTACTAACTTTATAACAATTGCAGTTTAACCCCAACAGTAATTTCAATTATGAGATCCATCAAGAAATAAATTTCACACATAAGAATTGAAATCAAAATAGAAGCAAACAATGTATATTAAATTTTAAATATGACAATGCAATGTACAGATTAATTAAATGAAAATGCAGGTTATTACAATATATATATACGGTCAGACTCTTAAGTGAACAGAGTCGAATGAACATACCCAGTGAACATTGTTTTTTTGCCTAAAAATAACCCGCGGGTCGGTGGGGTGGCTCGCAGGTTCTTTTAGGCAAAAAACAATGTTCACTGGGTATGTTCACTCGACCATATTCACTTAAGAGCCTGACCATATATATATATATATATATATATGTGTGTGTGTGTGTGTGTGTGTGTGTGCGCGCATGTGTGTGTGTGCGCGCATTTTGTGTGTGTTTTGGGGACCATAATAATGTTTGGATATAATCAATCCCAAACGGGCCTTAATTAATGGCCAGTATAATTTAGTTTCATGTAACAGAACTTTCTCAAAAGTAACTTGGAAAGTAATTATCAGATTAATTGAAAGAATTTTTTTTTTAAAGAGAAGTCACGATTGTTCATGTGAAGAAGTTCTTTTGCAGTGTTTGGCTGTCAACCACACACATGCATATACATATACTTTGTAAATAGATTCACTTATAAGGAGTTCCTTTGCAGTGTTAATTTAGCCTTTGTATTATTACTTTTCTTTTAGGCTACCAGGATTGGCTATGTGTATAAGTCCTAGTTTGCACATAGCCAATTTACTTTTACAATAGCCTCTATAACAGACAACCTTCTTTTAACCTTAAAATTAAGGGGAAAATACATTTTACCCCCTGTGGTTTAATTTGTAACCCATGACCCCCTGTACTAACGACCTAAGTGGTTCTGTTAAGTTTTCTGCTAAATTTGACGAAAGCTCATAGAATCCATTGTTTGAGTGAAGCGGGAATAATTTCCCTCCATTTCCAAGGGTGAAATGACAACAATACCCTTAAGGCAAGGGATATTTATATCACCTCTTCCCTCTCCAATGTCTTCTTGATCTCCATAACCCCAAATCAGAGAGGTTTGTATGTGTAGAACCCAAAATCACAGAGGTATTGCATGTGCAGAACAGAGATGGCAGCATATTCAGCAACAAATTCATCTACTTCTTCTCATTCTCGATCAAGTAGCAACAAATTTTGCTATTGTGGTGCAAGAACTCCTGTTAGAACCGCTAACACAGAAGCAAATTTTGGAAGATTTGTGGGATGTGGGCTTTACGGGGTACAAGGTACATGTGACTTTTTCCATTGGTTAGATCCACCTATGTCCCAGCGATCAACTGAAATCATTCGAAGGCTGGTAGAAAGAAACAATGATCTGAAAATGGAGTTAGACAAATCTCGTGCGTCGCAAAGATTTTATCGCCGTGTAATGATTGGATTGTTGGTGCTGCTACTTGCAATGGGTTGGTTCTGCTTCACATCTGCAGAAAAGAAAGATGCAATGTGATGTGTGCTATGTGTATGATGGGCTCTGTTTTTTGTAAGAAGCTTTGCTGTGTAAAATGGCAATGAGTCCCTATTTAATAAAGTCTAGTAATTTGTATATTTTGTTGTACTTCACAATCCCAACACACAATGTTCATCAACCAAAAAAATTCCAGCACAATATTCATTAACCAAAAAAAACTTAACAGAAATTTAAATTCCAGCACAACACTTTGGAAAGACCAGAAATTCAACATAATTCTAGCAATTTAAATTCCAGAAATGTAATTCCAGCAACATAACTCCAAAAAAATTCCAGCACAATGTTCATCAACCAAAAATACTTAACAGAAATTTAAATTCTGGCACAACACTTTGGAAAGACCAGAAATGCAACATAATTCTAGTAATTTAAATTCCAGAAATGTAAGCTTTGTGCTGATCGTAAGCTTTGTGCTGAAGTGGATTGCGATTTTGCCCTATTTCACCCAACCCCAAACTGATTTCGTTTTTCACCCTCCTCTGTATGCTGAGAGCATATATATGTGAGTGAGGGTATTATCGTCATTTTGTTACTCTGTTACAAAACGTTAGTACAGGGGGGTTATGGTTTACAAATTAAACCACACGGGGGTTATGAGCAAACTGGTGTAACCACAGGGGTAAAAGGTATTTTCCCCTTAAATTAAAGTGTCATATCCAATAAAAAGTGAGACCTTTGATATAAATGCATAAATTTGGAAAGTGTATCGTTAAAGTAGTTGACTTTTTATATAGGAATCATGGAGCCTCCCTAGTAGGGTTCTACTCACTTTGTGAGTGGAGAGAAAAAAATAGAATAAGATAAATTCAATTTTGAGAGAGAGATGAAAGTTAAAAGTAATTTATTGTGTACTGACAGTTTGTAGAGAAAGTGGGCATTTTGACAATTTTATCCTTTTATGTGTGGGTTTTTTTTTTTTTTGTAAATAATTTTTTTAGGTTAAAAATTTGTGGCACCCTTAATTCTAACTTTCTATAGGAGCATAGATGCTACAGTCAAAATATAGCATGAATGTTAAAAATAAAAAAAAAACACTTTATATCCCTCATTTCAAAAAATTTGCAACCGTAGCTAAGGATAACATTTTTAAATTTTTTATAATTTTTTTTTTTTTTTGCATTCCTTTTATAATTCGCCTTTAACACTCATTCTAATGAACTAGTGTACATAATACAAAAACTTACTGAACAACAATAATAATCATATTGTATTCGTACGCTCTAGCTAGCAATACCAAAATTTAGATTTTTAGTATGCAAAATAGCATTTTGTATTAGAGATGTGATTAGAGTACCAACTCTTCCAATGCAATTGACACATTTTCATGGTAATACTCCCAAAAAAATTATTTAAAAAAAGAGTTGAAATAAAAAAATTAAATTAAATTAAATTTAAAAAAATAATATAAATAGAAATATAGTGAAACAATGAGAACATTTTTGGTCACCCTGTTTTGATCATATCATTCGTATCCATTGGGCGACATCAATATAATGCACAATAATTATTGACATATGCCCATTTTATTCTTATTTTATTCATATAGGTACTATCAATATAATTATTAGAATTTGACATATGTCACTCATACTTAGACCTGAATAAACAATGAGTGATAAAAATAGAATTAGCAAAAATGCACCCTAAAAGAATATGCGCCGTCAACAAAAGGATGCAAAAGCATGGGCATAGTGGCCAGTCCCACCACATAAGCTATTTAACATGTACGAATTCTGTAAAACCTGTGGCATAGAACGAGACAGTATCGACTGTGCAGTACTTGACCAATCCCAACTCGACAACGCAACACCCCAAAACCACCCTGGTTTTACATTCATGGTACGTTGGTTTGTGGTTTTCAATGACATTCATAGTATATATAATGCACACACAGAGAGACACCACCTCTGCTTTTTTCTGCAAACAACCCCAAAACGAGAATCAACTTATGATTATACACCAAACGCACAATCACTTTATTGTTTCTTCTTCAAGAAATATGAGGAAAACAAGGGCTTTCTTGAGTTTTTAATTCTTGGGTTCTTGCTTCTTCTTTTTCTTCTTCTTTTTTTTATTGATTATTTATAATTTTTAATCAAGAATCAAGAAGAGGAGAGAGAAAATGGGTAGGGGTAGGGTTCAGCTGAAGCGGATCGAGAACAAGATTAGTAGACAAGTCACGTTTTCGAAACGCAGGTCTGGGTTGTTGAAGAAAGCTCATGAGATCTCAGTTCTGTGCGATGCTGAGGTTGCTTTGATTGTGTTCTCAACAAAAGGAAAGCTCTTTGAGTACTCCACTGAATCCAGGTTTTAATTCACTTACTACTAATCAAATCTTTTTTAATTTGTTTTTTTCATTTTACACCCTTTCTTTTCTTGATGTCTATGTGAAGGTTTTTTTTTTTTTTTTTTAAATATGAAAGTCTGTTTGGGTGTGCACATGTGTGTGTTTCTTCATTTGGGTGTTGGCTATTTTGGAGTTTTATATATTCTATGTTATTTCAGGGTTCATGTCCTGCATTACATGAAACCCACAAATATTCCAATATATACCAAGTTAGGCTAATTCTTGATCGATCCCTAGCCCTCTCTCTCTCTCTCTCCCTCTCTCTCTTTGTATTTGTGTGGTAGGAAATATATATGCTATGATAGAGATTTGACCTGATTTTAGATATCTCCTACTTACTGGAAAAGTGTTGATGTTCCCTCTGTCTATATTTAATCTCAGAATTCTATTTTAAGTTTCGTAATTTTATACTGCTACATGTTAATCTTTTCTTTTCTTTTTATTTTTTTCTGCTTGTGTTATATATTTATGTTGTATAGATCACTCAGACAATAAGTGGACGTCAAATCTGAAGCATTTTAAAGTTCCTTATTGTGCAACATCAAAGACATTTTTACCATTTTTTTTTTTGGTTTGTTAGTCCACTCCACTGGAAGTGAAAAGTAGTGAAAGTACTAATATATATATATATATATATATACTTATATCAATGCTTTTTTATGTATTTAATTTTGGGTTTTGAATTTGGGTGACCAAAGGAACGTTGTCTGAAGGTAGCTTGTTCAGGTACTGAGTCTGACCAAAGGGGTCCTAGAGCCTTGTGTCTTGGGGCATGCTTTTTGTTTAACACTTGATTAATGTAGTAACCTAGTATGAGCGCTTTCTTTGATGCAGTTAATTAATAATTCATGAAATATACTACTAATACTTAAAATTTTCAATCTACATTTATTTTGTCTGTGATAGTGAAACAACAAGAAAGCCCAGTTACATTTAAACTGAAAAGGCCTCTATAGTTCATAGTCAGAGCAAACTCTTGAAAAACTAGACAAATATATGTACTCTGTCCTTTCATACTAAGAGGTCTTCTTTTGTGAATTTTAACTTTTTAAGTATTTTTTAAGTTGTGGAAACTTTCAACTTCCATTATTAATTATCTTTTTTGAATTCCGAAATTCAAGTTTAACACCAAAGAAAAAATGGGAGAATGTGGAGTATATAATAAAGGGTAAACTTGAAAAATACGTATTTAAACTCTATTGACTTTTTAAGAGTACTTTTAAAATGAGACATCCAAAAATGAAATAAAGTAATCTTAATTTTGGATGGATTAGATCAATTACTTATGCGGGTGCTAAGCAAAAAAAAATAAAAAAAAAATTACTTATGCAGGTGCGGGGTTTCTTTAATTTTTCAAAAATCTAGACAAATATGTAACTAAGTTAAATTTTTTTTTTTTTACCTAGACATTATATGTAAGCTAAATTTTAATTTCAAATAGTTTGGATGCGGGTGCAGATTGGTACTTGTACAAAATATTAAAAATATAATTTATATAGTTATATAATGATTCTCCTACGTAACTAAGACATAAATAACAAGTGTAAAAATTAGTAGACTTCGTTTTTTAACACACAGACACACCTCTAACAAAAAAAAAAAGTTTGTAACAAGCACCCTTGAGAATTCATGTCAATGCGGATGTGGCCTTAGGAAAAAATCAGTGCTTTCTTGATTATTAGCATATTGTTTTTAACCAATTTTACTAGGTTTTCAGATTTTCCCTTGTAGAGATGTAGATTTGTTGTTCTTGTCCTTTTTTTGATGGTGTTAATGTGCACTGTTATAATTGTGTGTGAAAGCATATCATATTCTCCTCTTATTGCTCCTTTTCATTTAAAGCGTACATCAATAATAATCACAAGTCCCAATATATAAACCAGCTGTCAATAATTTTGAGGATTTGTAGTAATGTACCATACTGGAAGTGTGTTTATGATGGAATTAAACACCGGCCAGAAACAATTTTAAGTACGATATATATAGTATGAAATTCAAATATATAACTAAGCATTTTACTCACAGATCAACCACTTGTTTCATATGGATGTGAATATAACGTCGTTTGAATACCTCATAAATTTTCAGTAAGTGCATCAATTTTAAGTAAGTGATATTACTTCTTCATTTAATTAGTATCTTTATACATAATATTTTCAAAGAATGATTTGACTAATTGTATCAGTATAGCACGAATTGTGATGACCTTTCACAAGTATGTTGTGCAAATCATGCTCATACATAAACTAGCATGAGCTGAACTCATGTGTGTTTGAGATTGACTTATTTACTAAACGGGTCTATTGCTTGACCTTGTCTTGTTTATTAACGAGCCTGAAATTAAAGCTTGATCACAAGTTTTTTCACGAGCTCTCTGAAACTACATAGTTTTATAATAGATATACATATATAAACCAGTGCGCAAGCCATTTATCAATCTTATTCACAAGCCTACCAAAACTATGTAGTATTAATTAGATTTGCACATATAGGCCGGTTTACAAGCTTCTATATATCTAGCCTGTTCACGAGTACTATTTACACGTGTTCACAAACTTTATCGAATCGAGCTCATGTGTGTTTATGCTTGGCTAGCTTGTTTATTAAACGAGCCTAAAATTGATCTGAGCTTGAGCTTAACTTGTTTATTAAATCAATCGAGCCGAATCTTTATCGAGCATGTTCATAAGAGCTTGTTGAGCGGCTCATCTAGTATATGTGCCTAGTCGTCAACTTTGCAGTAGTCAACTTTATCCCCGATGAATAAAATTCCTGAGTTCGCTACTGTTAGCAATCATGTGAGATTTTAGTGTGAGAAGTAACATTAGTCTGAAAGAAAATGTGTCCTTGATTGTTTAGACAAAAAAGTCAAGTTGGCAGTACTAAAAAAAATGCCTCGATGGCTCTTCAAGAAGTACATTCATAGGCACAGGAGATTCTTAAACTAGCTTGACACATAACAGAAGTCCCTCTACTTGTATTGACAAAAAAGTCACTTATCTAGTTAAGTACATTTTCTTTTTGCAAAGTAAAAAAAAAGTTAGTATGAAAGATTACAAGGACCCATATGCCTCCCAAAGCAAAAGAACTTCCTACGATGGGACACAAAAGCCAAGATAAACTCCTAAAAACCAGACATATAAAAAATAATAAATAATAAAATCCGCAAATCCAAAACTGAATCCAAAAAAAAAATAAAAAAATCCCAACCAAACAATAAAAAATAATAATAAATAAATAAATCCCAAAGACATTACTGACATATATATATACATCAGAAATTTTGCATGTACTAGCTTTCGAAACTCTAGAAATGAGTTCCCAAAAGGTCAGGAGGATGAAAACAGTACATCCCAATACTTCCAACAAAAGGGAATGAAAACAGTATTAAAAAAAAATTCATTTATGTTGAAATCAGAGTAAATTGTTTAATTGGATAACCATGTTAACTGTAGAAGAAGGGGCTACTAAACATTGTTCACACATGGTTATAATCATAGAATATTTTTTATTTTTATTTTATCTATATTTAAGGCCAACTATTCACAAGGGATAATTGGAGTTTAAAAGACAATATAAACATTGTGGTGGGAAGTGTTTGGTATTAGGAAGAACAAGTTTGAATAGTGGAGAGTGGTAGTGTTGGCAAATAATCTTGATTTTTGGTCATTTGAATTTAATCAACTCAACATACATACATTAGTAGAAGAGCCAATATTCATGTTTATGACTTACGTTCATGTATATAGTAAGTGTCTGGGATAAACCACTATAGTAACTATATATGGTATATATATACGGATGTCCATGATCAGATGATTCAGATTCATAACTAGGAGTTCACAAATTAATACGTATATACCTATATACCTATTCGTGAACAAGGCAAAGCAAGTCAAAAAGTTTGTGAGAGAAAAGAATTGTGGGTGGAAGTCAAAGTGATTGTAAGAGTTAAAAGTGCAGCAGCATGAAGTCCATATATGCATTGGAGTTTTTTTTCCTTTTTTGTTGAATGATAAGCAAGTATGAGCCCGTTTATTATTGTTTATTTGTCTCTTTTAAGCAATTTTGGTGACTCAAATTACTTTTTAGTCCGTTTACTTCAACAAAAAGAATAAGCAAATCCGATCAAGTAAGGAGTTGTGCCATAACCAGGGGTGGGCTACTTTTTGTAAAATGCAACTCGACCAAACCAAATGTGCGTTGACCGCTTTTAAGTCTCTTTCAACAATTACATTTTTACCCTCAATCCGAGATCCACTTTTAAGTTAAGTTATCAAGTACATGTGACTAATAAATATCTAATAATGTTAACAAACGCACAAAATCAATAATAATCTAATAAAAACTATTATGGTGGATTTTGGGGGTTCAGTGCTTAAGCATTTGAGTTGAATCTTGAAAAATGGAACAAACAAGATTAGTGTGTTGGGAATGGGCTCACAATCACAACAAGAAAAACCACATATACAAAGATGGAGATAAATAGAACAAGAACGACACAACCACGAAAGAAAAATCAAACAAACCTACACAACAAGATTTCAATGTGGTCGGCCCAACAATGCCTATGTCCACGTGCAAAGGCGATTACCTCGATTAATATAAAGATTACAAGCACTCAAGACCTCACGTATATAACTCTCCAACCAAGTTATATGACACACACAATTGCTAGAAACTAATCTCTCTCTCACTAGTTCGAACCCTCTCTTGTGTATGTAGAAGATTTTCAACCAATCTTATCAATCCCTTGAGTAAGCCCCATATTTATATAGATTGTAGAGCCCCAATCCTAGTTGTAGTAGGAGTTACCCCCATGGTAAATCTTGTACAATAAGGAATACTCTCACAAACATTCCTATATAAATTAGGTAACTTTCACCATCAAAGGAATCCTTATTTGACAAGGAAACCACCAAATACGGAATCAAATCATAATTAGGAATTAATTCTACTAAAGGAATTTTAGGCACAATCATAACAATCTTCACCTTGCCTTAAATTCCTTCCCATCAGTCCTCAGAGTCTTCCTCTTGTAATCTTCAACTTCCACATCGATAGTGTATCGCATTTGCCATCCCCTAAGCTATTCAGCTACACCATTACTCAAGTTCACATCCCCCATGAACTTGAGATCACCAATGTCATCAAACACGAAATGCACAAGCTCCACTTTGCTATTGTGGTCGTCTTCACCCTGAGTAGAAGTTGTCATCACCGAAGTTGTTGGAGCCTCATCATCTATTCCCTCAATAGATTTTTCCACCGGCTTCCACACCCTCTTATTCTTCGTGATATCTCCAAAATCTGTACTTCCTAATAAAACGTACAATTTCCAACCTTCTTTCCCAAGAACATTAAACGAGAATCCCGCTTCACCTTCATGAAGCCTCTCTTCGCGACAAACAAGCATCTTTGGAATCCAACATTCCCAAGCAAATTATATTTCTCTTCAAACCCAGAATATGAAGCACATCTGTCAAAAGCCTTGTCAACTCATTTGAAGTCTTGATTCGAACGGTTCCACACCCTTGATTTCTCCAACTATTTTGTTCGCCATATAGACTTTTTCCTCCATAAGTTTGTAGGACGAGAAGTAATTTACATGCGAACACAAGTGAGCAAAGCAAGCTAAATCAAGAATCCAATCCGCGATTTTCTTCTCCTCCTTTGTAATTGTCATGACTTCTACGACATCTTCATCCAAATGTTCCAACACGTTTGCAACGACACCACTATTATCCTTCTTCGTTGGGCAATCTCGCATAAAGTGACCGTTCTCTCCACAATAGTAACACTCCTTATCCTTCATAGGAGTTTTATGTCGTGCTCCTCCACTACCGCCTCTGCTAGAGTTCTTCTTCCCTTGGCCTCTCTTGTGTAACAAGTGCTTGTGCATCTTCCAACTTTTCCTCTTTGTTATCCATCTTCTCACTAGAGAATAGAGCTTTTTTTCACATGTTCCACCTTTATGTAACTCTCCCATACAACAATGTATTGAATAATTGATTATGGTTAGATTTTACCAACATAAGGAGAATGATAGCTTTGTCCTCGTCGTCTAGTTTGAAGCCAACATTGGATAACTCGCACAATAACTTGTTAAACTCACCTATATGGGCTTGACTATCAACTCCTTTCCGCCTAAAGGAGTACAACTCTTGCTTCAACATAAGACGGTTGGTGAAGTTCTTTCCCAAATAGAGATCCTCAAGCTTTTCCCATAAAGCTTTTGCGGAGGTCTCTCCCATGACATCGTATACCACATCGTCCACCAAACTAAGCTGCATGGTGCTAACGGCTTTAGAGTTAATCCTCTTCCACATCTTGTCGGTCATCTCTTCCGGCTTGTTATCTTCACCGCACAATGCATCCTCTATACCTTGTTGCACTAAGGTGTTCTTTATACGTACTTGCCACATGCTGAAATTCTTCTTGCCATCGAACGTTTCTATTATTCGCATATCCCCAAGCGAATTATCTTCACCTGCCATGGATTCTCAACCTGGCTATAATACCAATTGTTGGAAATGGGCCCACAATCACAACAAGAAAAATCACACCTACAAGACGGAGATAAATAGAACAAGAACGACACAACCATGAAAGAAAAATCAAACAAAACCACAAAACAAGATTTCAATGTGGTTCGGCCCAACAATGCCTACGTCCACGTGCAAAGGCGATCACCTCGATTAATATAAAGATTACAAGCACTGAAGACCTCACGTATATAACTCGACAACCAAGTGATATGACACACACAATTGCTAGAAACTAATCTCTCCCTCACTAGTTTGCAGCCCTCTCTTGTGTATGTAGAAGATTTCCAATCAATCTTATCAATCACTTGAGTAAGCCACATATTTATATAGATTGTAGAGTCTCAATCATAGTTGTAGTAGGATTTACCCCCATGGTAAGTCTTGTACAATTAGGAATACTCTCACAAACATTCCTATACAAACTAGGTAACTTCCACCATCAAAGGAATCCTTATTTGACAAGGAAACCACCAAATAAGAAATCAAATCATAATTAGGAAATAATTCTACTAATGGAATTTTAGTCACAATCCTAACATAGTTCACACAAAACATACTTAGGGGGAGTAGTGGAAGGAGGAGAAAAAATTCGTTAACTTTCCTTCACTCAAGGAATTCGGTCAACGATTCAATTCAAATGTTTCGTGAAGAACCAAGCCACCATATACCCAAGATGTTTCGTGAAGAGAGAGATGAAAAGGCATTTGTAGTTTTGCATAAGGCAATACTTCAAGAGAGTTAAGAGCAAATTGGAGAGTCAAGATCTCCAAGTCCAACTCATGTTTGGAATATACTCCAGATCATCGTCTCTAATCGTGGAAGTGAACTGTTAACCATTGGGGAATAAATTTTGAAGAAGTGAGTTTACTTGGCAGGATTATTGGGAATAAATTAAAAGAACTCTTTAGATAATCAAGAAGCTTTTTTTCTCAAAAAGTTGGAGCGTTAAGAATTGAAACAATTTGACGTTGAGGATGAAAAAGAAAAATGTTGAACAAAGGTGAGAAACTTGATGAAATTGAGAATTAAAAGATATGTTGGGAAGTTTTTCTTTGCAAGAAGAACTATTTGAGTTATTTTCATATGATTGATTGATGTTCATATATTCTTCGATCCATCAAAGTGCAAAAAATAAATTGTTGATCATGATGCGGTGAATCATAATGGCGTGGAGCGCATGCACTTATGAAAGAAGTGATTCCATGGAAATATGCGTATGAAGATCTAAAGCTTTTTTACTCCTTGTTTACATATTGGTTTGGGGAGTTTAGTACATACCTGACATAAGTTGAGTGAGCATGGAACAGTTCTTTGATTCAAAAGAGCGAGCACAAATGCTGTTTCAGAAGAGTGAGTAGTACAAGAAGAATGAAGAATAGTGTTAGGTTAATTTGGTCATTCTAGAAAGAAAAAAGAGTCATAAGTATCTGCGTAAGAATTTGAAGATTTTTTACAAGCTAGCTCTACACATGAAAGAAAACAGCGACAAACATTAATGTTGCCTTTGAAGAAGATATATATAGAGCACTTAGGATATATACATGTCTATATCCTCCAATATCATGTGTTTTGCAGGATAAATAATTGGAGTGAAAAGTAATTAATTATAAGTTTATAAGCGGATGTTGGGTATTAAACTTGATTTTGGGTCAGTACTTGAACGTACGTAGTCAAAAACTATACAGATGCATTCCTACCAAAAAAAGAAAAAAAACTATACAGATGCATTAATTTGAAGAGTTATGAATGCATTGTATGTGACTAAAGTTCTATGCATGTCTTAGAAGGGTCTAGGATAAATGGCTGTATTAACTATGCTATATTCATCATGTCCTTGGTTAAGTTGGTTCGATACTATCATTTGAGTCTATAGGTACCTACGTACGGGGTGAACAATTTGAAAGCACGTCACGAAGTTTGTGAGAGAATAAAAGAATAGTGAGTCAAGTGAGTGCAAGAGTTAAAAGTGATGTGGGGAGTTGTGTGAAAGTCCAAAGTGATGTGGGGAGTTGTGTGAAAGTCCAAATAGTGGAATTACTTGGGTGAAGAAAAGTTAATGCATCTTATCACTCTCCCTAATTAAGTATGTTTTTAGTACATTAACCTTATGCATTACATCAAGTAATATCATAATTATTCTCCCTAATTGGTATCAAAGCAAATATCAATATTGCCCATCTTCAAACTTCCAACAAAGTGGTGTGAGCGCCTCTAAAAATCCAAAAAGGTTATTGGTGACAATGGGAAGACCATGATTCTTTTTAGTATAGTGTTATGGTTATAGGAGTACTAAAGCTACGTTTCTTTCTTGGATTTGGTATAGGAAAAAAAAAAAACTAGAAGGAAAACTATTTTTTTTTTTTTTTGTGTGTTTTCCTTAGTATTTTTCTTTATACTTAAATTACATGAGAAATTATAATTTTCTGAAATATATATAATACTAAATCGAGGAGAAAGATGAAGGAAATTGACTCATAAAATGTAGAAATTTTAATACTACTCTTACTCTTTTTTCTTTTCGTTTGTATTGTCCTCATAAACCAAACAACAATAAGTGTTGTCCTTTGTGTTTTCTTTTATTTTGCCTCACCAAATCCATGAACCAAAGAGAGTTAAAGGAAATTTTTTAATCAATGTCACCATTAATAGATCTTCAATTACAATTTTCTTATTTATAGTTACACTCAAATTTCAGGTTCAACCAGATCATTGAAATTCTAGTTGACTTGGCTGAGAATCAGTATTTTTTTTTAATTCAAATGTTCCAATTGAATCTGAAAGTCTTTAATATTTTAATTGAAGCTTATGGGATCGGTGTCAACTACTTAAACCAGTATAGTGCTAGTAAATTAGTTGAAATTGGAGATGATTAGCTATCTAGTTTAAGAGTAGTGTTTGGGGCACACCCTTACACACCCAAAAAGTATCCACACCTTAAGGTGGACCAATAAGAAGAGAGATAGAGACTGCGGTGTGTGGATGCTTTTTGGGTGTACCCGTAGCATTGTTGCTAGTTTAAAATTCAGATTACCTCAGAGGCGGAGCCATGAATTTTGGTTAGGGGGCCTAAGCTATACGGGGGTTCGAGGGCAGCTCCCCGAGGCGATTTGTTTGGAGTCTATGTATACATAATTGGCGATTTTTTTAGGGTCTACTTATATATAATTGTGATTTTTTTTGGGATATGCTTATAATATGAGTCTATTTGGAGACAAGTAATATTGTATAGTGTCTTTCAAAATTCTAGGAGAGCCTATTTCTCAAACGTATAAAATTTTCACACTAAAAGTATAATTTTCAAAATTCTAGGCTCCTTTCCTTTGAGTTGTATATACATGTATATTAATATACATGTAGTTGATGGCACTAAATTGGGCCTTAGACCCCTTTGAAAAGCCTAAACATAAGCTAAGAGGGATCCTAAATATAAGTTGAGGGAAGCCTAAATATAAAATACTAAAAAAAAATTAAAATAAAATTTTAATTTTTAAAATCTCATACGGCTGGGCCCCCGATCTTACTGCCTCCGCCAATTGGCAATTATAGAAAATTGGTGCATTAATTGTTTTATTAATACCTTGTACATTTATTCATCCTATTTGAGGTCAACATGAGCAAGAAGTCCTGTCATATCTAGAGTATATGATATGATGAGTTTGAGGCCCCTCACTTTTATGAAATCTCTGCCAAAAGTTTTTTTATTTTTTTATATAATCATTTTGTCTTCACAATTTCTTTTGTTGTCTTGATCACTATTCTACTTTTAGGGTTTAGGCTAAATATTCCTATAGTTCCTACTAGTATTTAATTAACATAGTAAAGAGATGATTTGCTGCCAAGATTTCCTAGCTATTACATATGTTTTTCCAAATGACTTCAAAATTTTTTTTTCTTATATTCATGAAGCTTTTACTAGTACCTTTATCTATTTCTCTACAGTTAAGGGACTGTTTGGGAATATACAAAACAGGACCACATTCTCTCCCACTCCCATTTCTATTTGGGTTTTATGAAAACCAACATCACAGAATCTCTTCTACGCTTTCCCAAACAGCCCCTAAGAGTTATAAGAAACTGAAATTAACTTGGTGAGATTGTGAAAAATGAATGTCAATGTCATGTCTTCAACCAAGCAAAAGTTTAGAACTCAATGGGAGTCCTTGAGTTCACAAGGACGGTTTTTGAAAAACTGGAAACTCTTAACTCTCACTCAAACAAGGAGTAGAATTCAGAATGACAAATTACTAAAAACAGATAAAATAATCTGAAATAGGAAAAGCAATCACTTGTAGCTCCTATATTCACAAATAGCCCAGATACAGATATTTCCAGAAGTGAAGCAAGATTATAAAAAAGTTTTTCAACTCTTAAAATGATCATTTTCTAGAAATACTAACCAATTAAACTTGTGAATGATGATAGATTCAAAGAGCATAATAATTCAGACTTCTAGCTGACTTTTTTTTTTTTTTTTTTTTTTAACGGCAAATATTTTATTATAGCAATATACAAAAGACCCTCAAATTACAACAGCCTGAGCAACGACAAAAAAAAATACAACAGCCTGAGCAAATAACACCCCAAAACCACACCTTAACAGCAAAATAATGCCCAAAAAACATACAAACCAAACAAAAACAACCCCCATTGCTAACAAAGATAGATAATGCACACCCAAAGACACACCAAACTTCCAACACAATACCCACACAGAATAAAATCCTCTCTCAATGTAATGCACCCAAAGGCATACCCAACTTCTAGCTGGTTTTTAATGTTTTTTTTTTTTCAAATAATGAAGGTGTTGAGAATTGGCTTAAATTTCCCATACTGGAATGTTGCTCGAGCGAGCCCCGTTAGAGGGAGCCGCTCGAGCGAGGTTGTGCGAATTTGGAGATTGAAATCTCGCTCCCTCGGAGCATTGCCCGAGCGGAGACAGTGTTTATGTGTGAGAATTAGGATAGTTTTTAAAAGTGATTGGGTTGAAAGGTTTCCTAATTATATCGGAAAACTTGCAAAATAAGTTTCTTGGTGGGGAAGACTTCCCATGTGGAGTAAGGCTGTAAATGGATCAGATTTGGAAATGAATCCGACCTTAATAATCAGATATGGATATCAAAATCCAAATCCAAATTCGAATAGTAGTTAAGTTAGCGGATGACATTTGGATTTAATACATCCGATCCGATAAAAACTCAAATCCGATAAGTGCAAGGTGAGTGCATTCATAGCGAGAACTTATAAAAGAGTTCAAGAGAGAGAGAGAGTGATTTGTAATTATTGATAAATCAATAAAAGAGGAGTTTGGTGTGGATGTAAGCATGATTGGCCGAACCACGTAGAAATTTATGTTTGGCTGGCTTTTGTATGGATTTTTCCATGGGCTTTGTCCTAATAATATATATATATTGTTTGCTGAGTAAAAAAAAACATAGAAATTTGTGTGTTTTTTGTCTTGTGTTGTTTATTCTTGCTGTGTGATTCTAGCTATCTTGCTCTTGTTATTGATTTGGTGTGAATTATTTTGGGATTATGATTGATCCTGGAGGCCCACCCGCTCAACAGAGAATGTATATTAGTTGCTTTTTACTGGCCTATGTGCAATGCTCGGTTTGTTAAGAATTGGAGTCTGGAGACTGATTGTTGTCCGTTGTAGCAATATTGTACCTTCATGCATAAAGTTTCTCAATATACACCTTATTGTAAAGCATAAATCAAACTTTTCTGTGGATATATGGTTGTATTTTCTACTTGTGTTTCATCTACACTATTATGAGTAAGTGACTGTAATGCTATCAAGCACGAGTGTTTCAAAAATAGCAGTTTATGCGCACTTAGTGCGTAGGGCGTGTTTTAGTGTGCTTTAGTACTTTTGTAGTGCTTTTGTGCAAGACTTTGTTAGCGTTTAATATTAATTTACGTACTTGTGGCTTTGTTGATTGTTGAATTACATTATTTATTATTAAGCAAGTAGTTTATGTGTATATTGTGTCTTAATTAGAAAAAAATAGTGATAGAATACTTTGTATATAATATAATAGTAATGTATAAATGCTATATAAAATTTATTTTTAGCATTTTTATATAAGTACCCCGCCGCACTCGCACTCGTGATTTTGAAAAAATTGCCGAACTCTCCGCACACTCGTCCCTGTACTCGCGTTCCCACATCCACACTGGTACTTCGTTGCTTTAATGTATAGGGAAATAACCGTGTATTCCTACTATGTGGTGAAATGTTGAGGTAAAGTGACGCATGAGCTAGCATGTATACTAAGACATCCACCAATACATTTGTGTTTATGGAGAAGTTCAAATTTTATATTTTAAAATGAATTTAATGATAAATTAAGAACGGTTGAATTAAAAAATAGGGAGGCTTGATCTAAGGTATTCAAAGTTGGTCCTTTTTGGTTTAAAGGATAACCCATTAATAATAACCCCCATAAGGACAAAAGCCCAAAACCATTTTTTCACTCCAGTCCACACCACTAACAATTCACTCATCAAGTCCTATTAGAGACAAAAATGCCCCTGTTTATCACTCTCTCTCTCTCTCTCTCTCTCTCTCTCAGATCTTTTTCTCTCTCACCGCCACCACCACCACCGGTCTCTACCGCCACCACTAGTCCAACACCACCACCGGTCTCTAATGCCACGACCACCACCACCGTCACCATCGACCACCGCCACAGCCCTCTGCCATAGCCACCAAACATCCCGCTGCTATGGCCACCACCTACACCGTCATCATCATCACTACCAAGCACCACCATCGTCACCATCGCCGGCGTCAATCTAGATCCAGATCTAGATCTAGATCTCCTTCACCGGTCAAGATCTAGATCGAGCTAGATTCAAATATTGCCGCCATGGCCACCACAATGAACTCTGATGACCATTTCTAGTTTAAAGTGATTTTTTTCGTGAGTTCTTACCATTTACAGCTATGTTGCAGATTTTATATGTCTAAGTGAAATTTGACTTAAGATTTTTAAGTGAATTTATTTAAAAATTTTAAGTGAAGTTTCAGTTGTTTTGTTAAGTGTAAAAGTAGCATTTACTGAAATTGCAAATTTAAGTGAACAATTGTAATATACAATAAGATAAGTGAAATTTCACTTAAGATGGTAATTTGATAAAGTTTTGGGTTTATGTAGCTGAGGTGGTGTTGTTATGCCTCAGTGGTTTTTGTTGTTGATTGTGATCTCTTTAATGCTCTCCTCTATTGTGGCTGCACTGATTGTATTTGTGTGTTAATTTGAACCTTAGAAGCAGGAACTTTCTAAATTGGTCACGCTCCCTCCTCAGACTCTCGATTCCGCGCTTCTTATTAAGAAGCTTATCGGAACCTCGCTCCCCTCATGTTAGAACCTCGCTCCCACCCCGCTACCATCACAACCAAGTCTCAAAATAGCCTATAAATAGATTCAAATTCTTATTTTGCTCAAATATTTTTATATTGGAACATATGGCTTAAGACTTTCAAGAACAAAATTTACAATCAAAATATATGATGTCAATCTAAATTCCTCTACAATAATTAGATATAGAATATATATATATCAAATATTTGGACGCTTCTTAAACGCACCAAAGATTTGAACCTCTTAAAGTTTAACGCTTCCTTCCTCTCGCTTCCTCCCCCGCCCCCGCTTCCGCTTCGTGCTTCTTAGATTTGAACAATCCACCAAAGAGAAATTTCTCTTATGACTCTTTAGGTTATTATCATAAGAGAAATTTCTCTTAAGATTTCCAAATGTCCTCAACTGAAATTACTCTTTGATTTTAATCTCATCAAGCAATTGAAAGTAGTATGGATATCTTTTCCAATCCCCTTTCACAACACATCAAGATGCAAGCAATTATTGAATGAGCATTTTGCAAGTTTACTAGCCTCCAGCATAAGTGAAAATTCATTTAGGATATCCTAAGACAAATTTATCTTAGGATATATCCTATGTCAAATTTGACTTACGATTTCTGATTTCTTACTTTACTTACGATTTTTGCTCTGAATCAAAAGAGGGGTGAACACCACAGAAGGGGGTGGGGTCAATGGTGGTCAGGAGTGGGGGGGGATGGTGGTAGGATGTCGAAAATAAGGTGGTTAGGAGGTGGCACAAGTGGCGGTTGTCGGAGATGGCAGTGGTCGCCGAAGATGGCAAGGGTGGTGGCTGGAGGTCAATCGAGTGGTAGGAGTGGCGTTGTGGTGGTCAAGAGGTGCAATGGTGGTAGTAGCCGGAGATAAGGGTGGTGGTCGTCGGAGATGGCGAGGGTGGTGGCAAGGGTGGTGGTCAAAGGTGGTGTGGAGTAGTGGTAATGGTGGCTAGGGTTTGGTTAGGGTTAGAGGTTGAAGATGAGGGTATTTTGGTTTATGGATATTGAAAGGACTCATCCCCAATATGTATTTTAAGTTGTCCTTAATCCCAACAAAGCTCTTCTTAATGACCTTTTCACCAATTTCTCCTAAAAAGTATACGCATTTTTTAGTAGGTGGAGGCAGTAACATTAGATAGTAAGATGTTTAATTAAAGGCCGTTTGGTAAAGTTGGGGCTTTTAAAATTTTTTTTTTTTTTTTTTTTTTTTTTTGGAAAAGAAATATGAAAACATGTTTGATAATCGTTTTCTTTCTCCTTCTTCTCTCTTTCTCTTTCGAAAATGACAATAATTTGGGGTATAAAGTAAAACAAGAAAACGGTTTTGTTTTTTGTTTTTATAACAAAACAAAAACAAAAACTAGTTTTTTTTCTTTAAAATTTAGATAGCTAGAAATTGGAAAACACTACCATGTAGGCCCTAAATTATAAGTGAATTAGACTAATTTTATTATTTATATTTTCTTTCTTTTTTTCTTTGATTTCCACTATATTTATATAAACATATATCAGCAGAAGAAAAAGTCCACCTTAGGGCTTAGAATGTATTACTAATTTTGATTCTTTAGGCTTAGTTCATTTGTTGAAACATATATTATTCATAATTTCATACCCAAACTCGTTGCACTGTATATTCTAACCTCTTTTCATGTGTGCAGTATGGAAAGCATCCTGGAAAGATATGAGAGATACTCATATGCAGAGAGTCAGCTTGTTGCAAATAATTCTCAACCACAGGTAATTCATGCAAATAATCTACTAAATTATTCTAAAAAGAAATTAAGCTGTGTTTGGAAGAAAAAAAAAAAAGAAGACTTTTTACTAATATGTATCAAGATTGGTAAACTTTAGGCTAGGAGAGGAAATACAAAAAAATTTAAAAAAAAATTAAAAAAAAAAAAAAAAAGAAAGAAAGAAAGAGAGGGTAGAGATAGATATAGAAAATATAAGAGTGAGAGGTACTCATTTGTTATAGAAATTGAGGAGTACAGTGTTTTGTCAACTACTAACTCATGCAAGGTTATGCAAAATTGTATCTTCAATTTAAAAATATGTTTTGGAACAAGTGAAACACTCAAAGAAAACTGCTCAATTACACCCCATGCACTTTTGGTTACCAGTGAGTAGTAACTTTTTTAAGATACTTTTTAGTATTAACAATGTGTCATTTGACGTCAGTAAATTTTTAATGTACCATTTGATAATAATAATTACACATTACGAAAATGTCATTTCAAATGCACCCTTATTAGTTGTACATCTTCTCTCTCCCCTTCCAGGTTTCTTATGACATTGAGTCACATTATCTCCTCCATACTAGTAACATATATATCTGCAGCGCATGACAACTCTAGTCTTCATCAGTCCCTTATTTTGTTGGATATTTATGTCCAACAATAGTTATAACCTAATAAGTGTGACAAATTTTTGTTTTGTGGACTTTCTGATCTGATTAGGTCTTCTGGTAATTTTGTCTGTGAGCCTAGCAGCTAGGTTTGATGTTGAGTGACTAATGTCATGGGCTCATATTTACATCTTTTTGTAGTCACTAAATCAAATTATGGCTAATTTATTTACTTCTTTCTCTGGTTTCATGAAGCTTCAAAAATAAGGGCTCGTATGGTAATGTTGTGGTTTTTGGTTTTCAATTTTTGTTTTCATTTTTTGTATTGATGTCTACCTCTAATTCAATACAAAAATTAAAAATCAAAAACCATAACATTACCATGCGAGCCCCAAGTTAAACATTTTTTTCTATTTCCAAGACTAAGACCTATTTTTGTACCTGAGTTAAAATGCCAGACTTAATTTTGTAACGTATTGATTTTCATTCCACAAGGTATTGGACTGTGTTGTTTATGGATTCACTGACGTAATTAAGAAAGAAAAAAACTTTTCTTTATTTGGTTAATTAAGAAAACAATGCAAACATAGCAAGAAAAACAGGAAATGGTTAAAAATAATGTAAGTTATTGAATTATGTGCATCACTTCCGTCCCTTTTTTTTTTTTTTTTTTCTTTTTTGAGGTCCTCTACTGGGGCGGATGTAACAATTTAAAGTTAGGGATGTTTGGTAGCTAGGGACAAAGCTAAGAATTTGCATGTAGGGGTTAAGTTTATGGGGATTTGAGGGCAGCGCCCGTGAGGCAATTTTTTTGGGGGTCTATATCCATACTTATGTGTGGAATTTTTCTTAAAGCTAGCTTTGAATGATATTAAGTCAATTTGAGTTAGGTTAAGATAAGAAGTGAGAAGAAATTTGTTGAACCTAATATTTAGGATGAGTTGGATTGAAATTGCATTAATACTAGATCAATTACTTTTATTTAAAATCTATGATTTGACTCATGGTTTAGGATTGATTAGATTGTAATATGCATATTACAATCCATATCAATTAATATGCATTTTGTCGAAGTGGGGTGGGATTGGGATTACAAACTTTGAAAATCTTTTTTGTCGGGAACAAAGAATGATAAAAGAAGATGCAAGTTAATGTCACAAAAATTAGCACAAAAATTCAAATACTCGTAGAATTAATAGGGGGCTTTATGAAATATTTAGAGGGACTTAACTAAAATGTAAATTTCTTTCTAATTAAGGGTATACAAAGAATTTTCTAAAACTTAGGAGGGGTTTGATGATTTGATCCCCCTTGCTCCTACACACATCTGCCCCGGGTCCTGTTTATTTTTAAATTTTTAATTTTAAATCATTTAAGCACAAAGGATGTCAGTAGCAAAATTCTTTTCCTTTCCTTTCACTTCCTCTTTTTCTTTTCTTTTCGTAAATCCATAAATCAAACAGACCCTTAACTGGAGCTCATAAATACAAGTCCCTGACAGCACTTTGACCCTCTTTTGGTTGCTGTAGGGAAACTGGTCTCTTGAACACCCCAAGCTCATGGCTAAGATTGAAGTTCTACAGAGGAACATAAGGTACTGATCTGATTTCATACCACTTAGAACACTAACAATAACAACCAGTTTATTTACAAAATATTTATTCAAATTATGGTAATTCCAAAAGAATTTATGGGATAGAGATTGTGCAACATTTTTAGGCACTATGTGGGAGAAGAGCTTGACCCATTAAGCCTGAGAGAGCTTCAAAGTTTGGAGCAGCAGATTGATACTGCCCTCAAACGCATTCGGACAAGAAAGGTAATTAAACTCAAAATAAGGTTTTCTAAGTTTTTTTATTTTATCTTGGGATATTTAATTTTAAGTCCATTAATTATTCCATTTTACTTTGGAGTTGAGGACAATTAAAATTTCTGGTTAGTGAAAGTTCTTCCGTACAAGAATATTAAGTGTAGTTTTGGACATTTTAACAAACTAAGAATTAAACTGGATTTACTTCCAGCGAATTTTCACTAAATTTCCATTTTATTTTCAGCATAGGTGAATATATGTTTAACATTCTCAATATATTCTCATTACATTGGCTACAAATGTTTGCAGAACCAACTCATGCATGAATCTGTTTCTGAGCTGCAGAAAAAGGTAAAACTGTTGCCCAGCTTGTTCCTTTTTTGAATAGATGTTCACTTCCATGTGCATGTGCGCACAGTTGCTCTAAATTATAGGGTTTGGGTTCTGTTTCAAGTAAACATTAGTTTTTTGAGCTTGGATTTGGCTTTAAAATGATAATTATACCCTTTATAAGTTTGTTGGGCTTGTTTGGTTGCGCATCAGGGGCGGATTTAGAAAATTATTTTAGGGGGGGTTTGATACCGGGTCCCGAAATTATTTTTTTGGACCTAGTTATACATATTTTGTATATATTTTAGACTTAATATGACAAATTTATAATAATTTTTGACCTATTTATATATATTTTGTGTATATTTTAGACCTAATATGATAAACTTTATAATGTCAAGGGGCTTTTGGACCTATTTATACATATGTTGTGTATATTTTAGACCTAATATGACAAATTTATAATACCGGGGGGACTTTTATAATTTTTAAGAGGGCCTTAACTGTAAAAAAAAAAAAAAAAAATTAGTACAAATATACAATTTTCAAAAAAGCTGGGGTGGGCTTAAGCCCCCTTATCCTAACACATAGATCTGCCCCTGTTGCGCATGCATATAGTCTAATTTTATGTGTTATTTTATTTTAAATTAACTGATGTTAATCGAGAATTCGTGGATAACCTACTTCAAATTTATTATGTACTACTTAATTCAGTTAATTGATTCTAAATAGCCTAAATTCTAATTTGCAACTTTTTTTTTTTTTTGGAAAATATTAGATGCGCAATGAATTGCACAACCAATTGCACAAACATGTAGCACAATGTTGCTGAAAAGTCTGCACACTTTTTTTTAGTGTACATGCTTTTCAGAACAAGCTCCAACCTTGTGCTACACATTTGTACAATTAATTGTGCAATTCATTATGCATCTAGCATTACTCTTTTTTTTTTTTTTTTTTTTTTGCGAGAAGCTAATTTGCAACTTTATCCCGGTAGGTGCATCTGTGCATGCATGTACATGTAGGTATAATATATATATATATATATATACAGGTGATAATTATTAGAGAGAGAGAGAGAGAGAGAGTCACCGTGACTGGTCACACAAAGAATTGAAGTGTCCAATACTGAATTTCTCTATCTCAAAATTACGCATTTTTGTATTTCCTCGATCTCACCATTTTTTTTAAAAAAAAAAAACTTGGGACATTTCAAGATTTTGGAGAAACTACCTTAATTGAGATTTTTCTTTTTGTATCATAAAGTGAAACTGGTTAAATTTGACAACCAAACACCATTAAATTAATAAGAGCTTTAAATAGCCTAATTCATAATATGTGTACGTCGAGACACACCCTAATAAATCTGTTTAGAAAACTATACATATACAGATGTAGGACTCTGAATGATCAATATATATGGTGTTGTATGATGTATCATGTGTTTGCCTGACATTATAGTTTGTGGCAGGAGAGGGCATTGCAGGAACAAAACAACTTACTAGCAAAGAAGGTAAATTTTAATTACTACCACGGCCGGTCCTGAGATATTGGGGACCCCATGCACGATTAGTATACCAGGGCCCTTTACACAATGAGGGTTTGGGGGCAGAGCCCCCGAAGCAAAAAAGTATTTGGTCTATTTATATATATTTGCAAGTATATTTATATATTATAGTTTGATTTGTGACTTATTATTGGTATTTTTGGGAAATCAAAGATTTATTTAATGTAGTATGTATCAAGAATCAAAGTCACAAAGACAACATATGTACATATATAGGTCTAGAGAGCAATTTGGGGACCCTTTTATATGATGGGCCCCAAGCCCAAGCATGTGTCGCATGTGCTCAGGACCGGCCTTGATTACTACTAATAATTATTATTATTATTATTTTGGTTAATTATGTTATGGAGTTTCATGCCTGAAATCTTGTGTTTAATTAATTCATGATTTCAAGTACTAAACTAATACGTATATACTATATGTTAATTTGTCTTTGTATGCTAATAACAATATTGAAACAGCTCAAAGACAATGAGAAGACAGTGGCTGAGCGTCCACAACTCGAACAACAGAACCTACCCCACAACACTTCCACATTCATGTTTCCACCACCGCCACAATCGTTGCTTCATTCTCTAACAATTGGGTCTCTCTCTCTCTCTCTCTCTCTCTCTCTCTCTCTCTCTCTCTCTCTCTCACACACACACACACACACACAGACCAACAACACACATCGTGCATGTTTATAGTAATTATACTAGTTGGAAGTAAATTAAGTAATAAGGCAGATTTAGAGAGTATTTGTTAATTGTTACAGCTTCTGCTTTTTGCGTTTTAATAGTTTTAAAAAATAGCTTTTGGCCAATTTCAAATTTCTGCGTTGGACTCTCTTCTTCTTCTTCTTCTTTTTAGCGTTTGACTGGCAGAATCTGATCAGCCAAATAAATTTCATGTTATATAAGCTTTTAAAATTTCATTATCATTTAAAGCCTCTTAAATGTAGATGTACATTTCAAAACATAGCCATATAAAACAGTACCCCTCTTCATAAAATGCTGAGACTAATAAACTCTTTATTTTTTTCAGTGGAAATTTCCAGATAGGGCAAGAAAATGGAGCTCAAATTCGCCCAAATTCCAATCCACTCATGCCACCTTGGATGCTACGCCATGTGAACCAGTAAATATTGACGCTTTTCCAGACTCTGTGTGTGTGAGTATATTTTCAGCATCAGAAGAGAGAGAAAGTACTCAGTGGGAGTAATTAATTAAGTGAGTGCTCTAATTCCTTCCTATGCCGCCATGTCGATCATGTATGTATTACATATTTCTGTATCCGCCAAGATGAGCAAACACTTAATGCTCTGGCATATGTTACCAGTTTGATTCAGGAATTGGATGTGAACTTGTTAAAGATAAGCTAATATTTTACATAATAATAGTAGAAGACTTTAATTGGCACTACTGATTTGAATTGTCGTGGTCAGAAGCGGATACAAAAAAAATTTCGGAATTGGAGGGTTTGGCGAGAGTGGAACTAGTAAATTGCATGTATTTGGGGATGGTGACCAAATTTGTGGGAGTTTGAGAGCAGCACCCTAGAAACAATTTTTTATTTTTTTTAGTCTATTTATGCATTTTTTTTTTTTGTATAGAGGACATAAGTTAATGCTATAATTTAAATAAATAAATAAAAATAAAAAAAACACAATTACTATAATAATAGGGAGTATTCTGAATTTTAGGTGGCTTTATGTGTTAGATTTTTCATTTTTTGGGCGGCTTAAGTGTAATTTGTTTTTTAGGTAAATCTAACAATTTTTGAAAATTTAGGAGGGGCTCTTTTCCTCTTCTTTCATCCGCTCGTGATCGTGGTTATGGTCCTTCTGGATTACACTCCAATAGTGGTCTTCTTAAAGTCTGTTTGGTTCATAAATTTAGTGAGTGAAGGGGGAGGAAATTTTAGTCTATTCTAGTCCTCTAAAATAGGTTCTTTTTTTTTTTTTTTTTTATTATGTTCATTTTAGTGAAATTCACATGAATTTGTGAAAATTTGAACTAGTTATGTGAAATTTTATATTTTAAAAAAAATTATGTAAATTTTATACAACTTTTAGTTAAACATAGAGACTTAATCCGATTAAGTTTCACTAATAATGGAACTTTGGCTAAAATGTAAAATATATAATAAAAAAAATTATTAAAAAAATGTCCTTTAAACTTAATTAATCTAAAATCAGGGACATTTTACTAAATTTCTCAACCAAAAAATAAAACACGAAAGGGAACTTTCTTTTGTTTTCTTTTATCTCTATCTTTTTCTTTTCGTACTGTAAATACTAAATAGTGTTTATCTCATATTTATCCTCTAAATCCACAAACCAAACGCACCCTAAAGGGCATTAGAGACTTCAAAATATATGTACAAAGTTATTAGGAGTCTCGACTCTAGGGATAATTTTTTACACGCAAAGCAAAACTTAGTAGGAATTTTCCCATTAACTTTCACTGGCATTAGCACCAGTTCAAACGCCACTGCATATCATATCATGAACAAGGGTCTGTTTCAAAATGTCTAAAACAATATCAGCTTCAACCCCATTCTCATAAAAACCAACTAGTTGGGGCCCACTCACTATGTGAGTGGAGAGAGAGAGCATAGAAGAAGATAAGATAAATCTAATTTTGAGGGAGAGGGAAAGTTAAAAGTAATTTTTTTTTGTATCATTATGACAATTTTGTCCTTATATGTGAGTTTTTTCTATAAATGATATCATGTTAGTATTTTTTGTAAATATGTTTTTTTAGGTAGAATATTTGTAGTACCACTACTTCTCCGTTTATAGAAGAGTATAGATGTATGTTGATTATCAAAAGAAACCAACTCTTGGGGTGTTTTTTGAGTCAAGACACTAACTTATATACAGTCGAAAAGCAGTTACACAATCATCAAACTATCTAAAACCGTTTATTTTCTGAACAACATAACCAATTCTCATGTTACCAAACCACCTCGAAAAGAGGAGGGGGGGCAAAAATGATAACAGGAATGAATGTTGTGAAGTGCTATGAAGTATATAGACACAAATCCAACACTTCACATCCAAATTTATATGATCTAATAATGGATTTATGGATTACAAGAGCTTCCCTTCCATCTAAATAGAATACAAACTGTCTCTGTTTCTATAGTCTGCTGACAAGATCAATAATCAAGAGGTGGTCAAACTACATAAATACACACCACCAAAATAATTGGCAATAGCAACCCACTTTTAGAGAATTTTCTCAATCCTCAAATTGGCAATCATCACCATCAAGGAGATGCTCCCTGCACATAAAAACGCTGGTTGACATTACTTGCATAATACACACACACAAACACACACACACACACACACACACACACACACACACACACACACACATAAATAATGCATGTATAACAAAGGCAAATACATACAATATAGGTGGCTGGGTAAATCTGAGTAATCTTTCTCAAGGAAAGAAAAGAAGACAACTGGGAATAGTATCAGATATCATATCTTCGGAGGCATTAAGCTCCCCGTTCTTCATTACAAGATCCATGCAAAGATACGGTTATTTATTTCTCATTTTCTCTTATTGAGTATTTAATCCGACGAACCAAACTCTACAGAAATGACTGAACAAATTTACACGTAGATAAAATTACTTCAAAAACAGCTTTAAAGGATTGCATGATATCCAGCAGTCAATATGCTCTTAATAGTCTAATCGTTACCTTAATTTACCACAAAGGCGGGCTAAAGCATCTGATCCAGTTCTGGACGCAACATCCTCTATCTCAGAAGCATTTGATAGAGAAACACTGTCTGCGAGCCTAAACTCGCACAATTCCTTCAAGGAGCATGCATCCGTTAACACGGCCGAATGGCCACCACCAGCGGTTAGTTTCCGCACTTCCCCAACACACCTACATGAAGAATTCTTTCTAAGAATATTTGGTTATGTAAGGACATGCTTAGGAATGCTTAAAAAAGGATCGGGTTGGGACCCATTACGTGGTTCTTGTGAGAACCTGTATTGTGTTGGTTTAAACGGGAACCAATTCTTTGTATTTTTAGTCACGCATGGAGTCCTATGTAACCAGAAAGCAGCTCTATAAAAAACAACTTCAGGAATCGGTTCACTTCTGAACAACTGAACCGGTGCTCGGGTTACCCAGACAAACTCTAAATGAATTCTCAAGAACAATGATGTAAGCAATATTTTCTAAACATGAGAACCGGTTCTTGTTTTATTCAAACCTCCTCTCTGAACCGGTTTGGATTAGTATAGTTGGGAGCAACAACACTTATTTGGGATTACTGTGAGATTTGAGCACACGTGGCAAAACCTTTTTCACAGCTTTTTCTAACATCTGTTCCACTCTAAAGCTAAAAAAACAGCTTACATGAGAAAAATCTATTAAATAAAAGAACTCCTATTTCCACAACAATATCAAAGCGGCTCTATATGAATTCTCAAGAACCAATTAAGCAATAACATAAGCTATGCATACCAATCAACCGGTGATGGAAACCAAGCATATGTAGATTTAGCATTAGCCGCCTGACCATAGCTATTGTAACCCCATCCATGAATTCTCCCATCTCTTGTGGCAACAAGAGTGTGAGAATGTCCACAGGCAACGAGTTGCACGCCGTTTGGAACGACCAAGACGGGTATGTTCCGGAGCATAGTTGGAGAGTCATTAGGTGCACATGAGAAGAATCCGGTTAGGGGGCCAAGGCCTAACTGCCCGGCTTGACCACCGCCCCAAGCATAAAGCGCTCCCTTCATAGTTACAGCACATGTATGCACACCACCACATGCAATATCTTTTGTAAATATTCCGTCAAGTGCAACCACTCGCCTAGGCAATAGCTCCTTGTCCCCATACTGAAGAGAACAATGCCCGAGTTGACCCACACTTCCTAAACCCCAGGTATAGCTGTATCATCAAACACTACTGTGTGAGAGAGAGAGAGAGAGAGAGAGAGAGAGAGATTTCAGTGATTACTATTGGAGGTATACTAAACTGTCAAAATACGTGTTAAACACATGCTGCAGCTAAAACATGGAGAACAGTAATGATAAACACCACACTACAAACGTTAAGAAGACAGAGCACTGTGGTTAACCCCCCTACTTGTTATTTGTAAAGAAAATACGACGTTCATGAGTAATAACATGAACTATCATGACTAGCCTAAATGCATATTAATGCCACTTGACCAGATAATAAACTAACAACAAGAACTATCACGACTGTTCTAATGCATATTCATGCTTCTAGACCAGATACTAAACTAGCAGGCACAACACAACAAGCAAACTTAAGCACGTATGTGTACATCCACAAATATGAATTTTCAGAGAATGGACCATTTTCTAGCACCAATTAGACCATACGAACAGAAACTTCAAAAGAAAAATCTATGTACATATAAGTTAGCAGCATGATCTTCATGGGATTGGCGCAAATAACCAACTTTCCAATCTTTCATGTCTCCTGACAGGACTAGAAGTGAGGTTTCCACGAGAAGTGTTGCTTCTCAAACATTCGAACTATATCACCAGTGTCATGCGGATAACCACATTGTTATGCAAAACATTGAAACTGTATCTCCATTTTCGGAAAGGTCCTTGAGATCACTTACACCTCGCCTTCCTCAGAAATAGCTGCAGTGTGGTACTCCCCGCATGACACTTGGGTAATCTTCACAAGCTCAGGGGCTTCGTCTAGGAATCTCGCGTATGCATTAATGACACGAGCCCCCTGAAGTCCTTCACAAGTAACACCTCTTCCAAGTTGACCATATTCATTGTAGCCTGGTTTATCAAAACAGTGAGCAGCTTTTAATTAATTTTGGGTATGGCACCAAAGTATGAATGACGGGCTTCCCTCTAAACTGTATGATCAATTGAATATAAAATCACAGACAGGTAAATATCAGTTAAAGACACTATGCATTAAGGTGTGCATGCATACTTGGGTAAGTTTTTATCATATAAGTCAGTTAAGGCACCAGAAAGGGGCTGCACAAATTATAAACAAACTTAAATCCACTTGGAAAAGCATTACCCCAGGCCTGTAACAGGCCATCCTCAGATAGAGCCATGACATGAACAGCCCCACAAGAAACTTGGCGGATAATCTGCAACACATGAAATTAATAGAGATCAACTCCCCATGATATGAAGGTAAAACAAAAGGTTAAGAGCATCACTCTTATTTCCATTCTGAATTGTAAATGACCCAATAAATTCAGCACAATTTCATGAATATGCACTTATAATCAAGCAAACAAACTGCTAGAAGTAAATCTATATATACGCCATATATAAGAATATCCAACCCCCTTGAGTATTTTACATTGTCTTGTATATTCAAAATCCCATTGAGTCAGACTTATTATTTGAAGTTTCTCTACTTTGTTTTAAAAATTAGGGTATAGTTTTTAGTTCCACGACATTGAAGTGTTCAAAGTACCCACTTACAAAAGGGAGGAAAAGGATGGAAGGAGGAAAGAGGCATTCCCTAGACCCACCATTTCTCATCCATCCGCTTGGTAGAGGAAGAGGCATCATTCCTATTGCAACTTTTTTGGCCTTAGATGGAAAAAAAAAATCCTTCTATCACATAAGGGTAAATAGTGACTCTTCTTAATAAACCAAATTAAAGGAGAGAAGATCCCTTCCCTTCCCTTACTTCCACTTTCCCATCCATCCTACCAACATAGCATAAAAGGTAAGAGAAGTCTAAGATCAAAACTTACAAGTAAAGCCTCCAAGTTACCCCTGTTCGGTTATTAGTTCCAAGTAAAAAAGCACGTCCACCGCGAACAATCGAGAATGAGTTCATTTCAAGATTTTATATGTATTTTGAAAGGAAATTTCCAATGAATGTAAGTAACTATGTTACTCACATTACCCACACTTACACTGCATAAGATAGCACTTTTTCCTAGTTATACTCATAGGCCATAGCATAACTTAAAGTAGTCACACGCACAATTCAATCACTTCACAAATAAAATCAAATAATCGTTCATACCGTATTTACAGGAAAGGCTCCCCAAAACAAACGAGGAAAGTTAGATCCCTGTAAAAACGAAAAGAAAAAGAAAAGTACTTACAAGAAATGTCTCAAAGATTAACAGAAAATTATGAACCTAGAGGTATATTAAGTACAACCTGATTCTGCCCCCAAACCCAAAGTCGTCTCGTTGAGATGGTCCCATCGTTTTCGCGTGGCTCAGCAATAGCAGCAGTGCAATGTGCACCACAGGATACAGATATGACAAACTCGTTCCGTAATTGTTTTACTTTCTTTGGATGTTTCCTACCATTCTCAGTTCCATCCCCCAACTGACCAAATTCATTTGCTCCTGAAGTCATGCATAAATGGTTACCAATTATTAGCACTTCATAAACATTGATAACCAAATATCTATTACAAGAGAAATACATGTTTATAAAAGCAAAGATTCAGAATTTCAGATGCTATTCTAAAATGCTAACCAAGCATGATGAAGACTCTCTCGCCTATGATGTCCTTAGTATATACAAATACAATATGTACGTATGAGTATATCAATCTATATACATGGTTACTATTTCAAATGTTTTTCTTCCATCATGTGAGACAAACTTGAATTTCAATATTGTCATGATATCCAGGACATCACCAGTTCTGAACAAAAATTATTTGCTTCAAAAGCTTTATTTATTTTAAAGGAAAGTTTCTACAAAGTTCAAAAATACAAACTAAATTTGCTAATGTCCCATGCAAAGTGTCCATCAGAAAAATAGATCTTAGTTGGCAATTGTGAAATTTTTTCTTTCAACAACTACTCCCATCAAGAATATTGTTGTCTGGTTATTCTTCAAGTTTTCTTGACATGAAAAAATTCGTGATTTTAAGTGAAAAAAATTTAATCAACTCCAATTTTTCCAAATGGGTGTACTCCAGAGTCCATAGGATCAATTTCTGCATATGAATAGCTATGTAAAATGTGAACAGGAAAACTGAATTCAAGGAGACAACCAAACATGCCATCAATACATCAACAACATCCCCAAAAAGTAATTATGGAAAGAAATAGAACACCAAACTTTGACGCAATATTCAACTTAAAGAAATACGAGAATGTTGTATGAGAAAAGAGACTAAACCCCAAGTGAAAAGTATCCCATCTGAGGCCACTGCCGCAGTATGCTCGCGACCACAAGCAACGTCCAACCAGCGTGAATTAACACCTGATCGGCATCCAAAAAGCTCAGGTGGCAGCTGTTTTGGGATCCTCAAGTTCCGTTCTTTACAATTTCTACCAGTTTGCCCAGATTGGTTATAGCCCCATATGTAAATTGCACTCCTGGTTGGAAGCTTAATCGGCCGGGAGTCACCAAAAATGTCATCCATATCCAATGACAGTCCTAAGATCAAGATAATTCAGTTAATCAAACTAACAATTAGAACTAAAAGGGCAAAACAAAAAAAACTACATGCAATGAGGGAGTTGAAAATATTCAAAAAAAATTTTAATTTCGGAAATATGAATCGAAAATCAGATTTTTCCTAGTATTTGATATTAGTCAAATGCAGCAAGTCAAACAATGGAGTCGTATATCAAGAGGAAAATGAAAAGAAATTGGAAAATTTGATCTTCAAATTTTGGACCCAATTACCACACAACTAGTTCAATACAAACTACCCAAATCATTTGATATCTAAAAGAGCAGTTTTCAAAGCATAAAAACTCGAAATTCGAAAGTTGCAGCATCAGATAAAAAATTAGGGGAATTCTCAGAGATTCGAATTGGATAATTAGGAAAATGAAAATGATAGTAGTAACCTTAGAGAAACGGAAGAAAGGAAACAAACTGGGAGTGGGGAATCAATGAGAACGTTTGGATCCGATAAAGGAGGGAAGATAACAATAACATATATAACATACCTGGATGTGATTGAGAATGAATAGAGAGGATGTTGACTTTCCCCAGAATTTCCGAACGATTGGGCCGTTGAGAGAGAAAATTGTGGGATCAATTTGTCAGGAGTTCCAAAAACCTTGGGGGATGGTATTGGTTAGCTTCCCTCCACCGAATCAATTTCACCTTTTAAAGCGAATATTAATGGTAGAGTAAAAAGATTGACCTCCGATTTTTTTTTTTTTTGGAAGAGTAATGGTATGCTTTTAAAAAAAATTTCTACATTTTTTTCACCCAAAAAATGGTTCATTAATGCTCACCCAAGCATATCATTGGAACCCATGATTAAACATTATTTATTGATGCTTGAGTGAGCATTGGTGAACCATATTTTGGGTGAGCAAAAGTATTTTGTTAAATTTTTATCTAAACGTATTTTTCAACTGATGTGGCAGTGGGGTCAGATAAATAACTTTCAATCAAAATTTATTTGATCCTACTATATTAGATATATGGCTTCACTGCCACATCATTCGGGAAACATTTTTGAGATACAAATTTAGAAAACGTAGCATTACTTTTGTTGGAAAGATTCTAACCATTGGATGGTCTTTAAAATAATATTTTGAGTGCATATATGATTGAAATGTATCAAAATATATTAAACATTAAAATAGCTACTATTTTGATCTACAACAACACAACTCAATCACACAATCACTCTCACAACTATCTCTATCTTGCATAGGATGGTATAGCTCAAGTGTCAAAGAGCTTGGCATATATATATAAGTTCCCTCCAATGCATAGGTTCAGAGTTTGAGCCTCATTCCCCTCCCCCACGTCAAAAAAAAAAAAAAGTATCTATATCTCTTTTCTGGGTGACCAATGGGGTCCACTGAAATTAATCGAACCTCACAATACCACCCAAGAGAAATATAAATAGAGTAATCTTAGGCATACACACTTTTCTATACACAGACACAACTTTAAATGCATGTACCCTGTGTTGTGTAAGTGGTGCACAGAAAAGTGTGAAAATTTCAAACAACACAAGGTACATGCATTTAAAGCATAATGTGTCAAAAAGTAGGTAGAAAAGTGTATATACCTAATGTTATTGATATAGATATTGCTATAAGATGGCTGTGAGATTGGATTATGCACAATTATTACTCTTTGATCTATTATCGTTGGAGTGCAAGAAATAGATTTACTTTAGTATGTAAAATACTTTTTTAGTATGTAAATGTGATTTTGACTACTCTAACTTGATTAGGAGCAATGCTAGATGCACTCCTAAATGCACAACTACATGCACAATTTTGCTTTAAAATGTTGGACCTCGTGCTGAAAAGTATGTACACAAAAAAGGGGGTGTACAGAGTATGCAAGTTTTTCAGCATGAAGTCCAACATTTTTAAGCAAGGTTGTACATTTGGTTGTGCATTTGAGAGTGCATCTAGCATTACTCTTTGATTAGTAGCCTTGGTGCTCTAACGTCCTGTGAATACTTTCTCAAACTGTGGAACATAAAATTTTGGGTTATTTATCTATCTATACTCTTATGTAAAGCTAAAGATAGAGATACACATCCTCTTTTCACCACTACCCATATTTACATTAAAACCACTAAACTTATTCATTCAAAATATACTATATGGATGACACTCGATACGTGAGTGCAAATAGGAGAGAGAAATGTGGAAAAAGTTACACAAGTTGGTGATTACTTTTGTTGGAGATTTACCACCAAAACACAAATATTCATTGAATAAAATAGTAATTAAATAACGACAGAAAAATAGATTTTCTTACCAAATTGCGAATCACATAATGTTATCTCGAAATGGTATGACATTGCTTGGAATATCGTACCACAAAAAGTCACATAGTTGAGTTGAGTGCGGTTAGGTTGCTCTCTGTAAGACGATTCACGCCTCTCACGGTAGTTACCGGTGTAGGAGATGTGTTGGGTTTGTGAAGTCTGATCCACTCTGATACCGGGGGTTCGGGGGGCGGGCCCCCCGAGTTGGACGAGCAGTGGGATATATTAGTAATTTTCTGAATTACGCCGAATTTTATTTCAGACCAAGGGTATTTTAGTAATTTTCAGTGTAACCCTAGTGGGATATATTATCCCTTCTATGTGCAGCTGTAGTATGTTGAGAGCTGCGTTCTAAGAGAGAAAATCTGTAACCCTATTTCTTGATTATAGTGAACTGGTGTGAGAGGCTGTGGATGTAGGCAATTTGGCCGAACCACAAGGTATATCTTGTGTCGTGATTTGTCTATTTACTGTTTTCTGTGTGCGTTTGCATTGTGTGTGTTACAGGTCATATTCGCAACAATTGGTATCAGAGCAAGGTTGTAGACCAGTGACTTACAATGGCAGAGGAAGGGAAGGTTAAGATTGAGAAGTTCAATGGTTCGAATTTTGCTTTCTGGAAGATGCAGATTGAAGATGTGCTATACCAGAAGGATCTATACCTACCTATCGAAGGCACGAAACCAGCAGATATGAAAGACGAAGATTGGGCTGTACTAGATCGTAAAGCCCTAGGAACCGTACGATTGAGTTTGTCACCATCGGGTGCTTCGAACATCGCGAAGGAGAAGACAACAGCAGGGTTGTTCGCAACCCTAGAGAAGATGTACGAAAAGCCCTTTGCATCCAATAAAGTCTATTTGATGAAGAAGTTGTTCAATCTAAAGATGGCAGATGATGCTATCGTTGCCGAACATTTGAATGAGTTCAATACCATAACGATCCAATTGGAGTCTGTGAAAATTTTATTTGATGATGAGGTAAAAGCCTTATTACTTCTGTCAAGTTTGCCAGACAGTTGGAATGGACTGGTCGTGGCAGTAAGCAATTCATCCGGGTCCTCGGTGCTAAAATTCGAAGATGTGGCTGGATTTGTTTTGGGAGAAGAAGCTCGTAGGAGATCTTTAGGGGAAGACTCAACTTCTGGTTCAGCATTGAATGCAGAAGAAAGAGGCAGAAAATTGAACAGGGGCAACAATAAAAATTAGAACAATGGTTCTCGTGGGAGATCAACATCGAGAAAAAGGAGATCAAAATCTCGTGGACGTGATAAGAAATCAGCCGAATGCTGGGATTGTGGTGAAAAAGGGCACTACAAGAGAGATTGCAAAAATCCGAGAAAGCAACAGAATGGCAACAATCAAGGGGGTAGGAACACCGCAAACATTGCTGAAGATGAGGATAGTGATGCCTTGATTTGTGTAGCAGATTCTCGCAGTGAGTCATGGATTGTAGACTCGGGAGCTTCATTCCATGCCACCCCACGCATGGATGTCCTTCAGAATTATGTGCAGGGAAATTTCGGAAAAGTCTATTTAGGTGATGACGAGGCCTGCAATATTGTTGGGAAGGGTGATGTGCAGATTACTCAAACCAATGGGACAGTGTTAAATTTAAAGGATGTCAGACATGTGCCTAGTCTGACAAGGAACTTGATTTCGGTTGGGCAGCTGTCAAAAACTGGAGTGGTAACGTCATTCACGGCAGATTCTTGGAAAATGAGCAAAGGGGCCATGGTTTTGGCTCGTGGTAAGAAAGAAGGCACCCTCTATGTCTCCTCGGGTACCTACAGTAGCATAACAGTGGCGTCGTCTGGAATTGATGCTAGTACATGGCATTTGGTCACATGAGTGAGAAAGGAATGAAGGTGATGATGAAGGAAGGGAAACTACCTGGGTTGAAGTATCTTGATCTGGGCTTTTGTGAAGATTGCATTTTGGGAAAACAGAAGAAAGTCAGTTTTACCAAGGTGGCAAGGACTCCAAAATCAGAACGATTGGAATTGGTCCATACTGATGTATGGGGACCATCTAAGGTACCTTCTCTTGGTGGCTCTCGCTATTTTGTCACTTTCATAGATGATGCTACTAGAAAATTGTGGGTGTATTTCATAAAGCGTAAATCTGATGTGTTTGGTACTTTCAAGAATTGGAAAGCTTTGGTTGAAAATGAGACGGGGTTAAAGCTAAAGTGTCTCAAGTCCGATAATGGTGGTGAGTACTGTGATGATGACTTTGAGTCATATTGTGCTGCAAATGGCATTAGAAAACTAAAAACAATCCCGAGGAAGCCAAGGCAGAATGGAGTGGCTGAGCGCATGAATAGGACAACCCTAGACCGTGCAAGGAGCATGAGAATAAATGCTGGGCTACCTAAGCAATTCTGGGCTGATGCAGTTAACACTGCCGTGTATTTGATCAACAGGGGACCTTCAGTTGCTTTGAATTTTGGTTTGCCAGAAGAGTCTTGGACTAGAAAAGAGGTAAATCTCTCTCATCTTCGCATTTTTGGTTGCACTGCTTATGTACACGTTGAACCTGAGAACAGGGGTAAGCATGATCCTAAATCTAGGAAGTGTTACTTCATTGGCTATGGCACTGATAGTTATGGGTATAGACTGTGGGACTTTGAAAAATAGAAAACAGTTAGGAGTATGGATGTAGTGTTCAATGAGTCTGTTTTGTACAAAGATAGACTTTGTCATCAAAAGGAGAATACTGAAAATTCAGATTTTGTAGAGTTTGAGGAGATTTCAGATAAGAATGTTTTGAAGACCCAAGATGTGAACATACAACCTACACCGCAGGAAGAACCACAAACCCCCCCTCCAAGGAAGTCTACTAGAGTTAGTAAGCCTGTAATGCGCTATTCACCTTCAATGCTTTTTGTTATTAACTGATTGTGGTGAACCAGAATGTTTTGAGGAAGCTTTACAGGTTGAGACCAGGGAGAAGTGGGAGCTTGCCATGGATGATGAGATGTATTCTCTTTCATCAAACCAGACGTGGGATCTTGTTCAGTTGCCAAAGGGGAAGTCAGCTTTGCACAATAAATGGGTTTATAGAATAAAGGAAGAATCTGATGGGAGCAATAGGTACAAGGCAAGGTTGGTAGTAAAAGGGTTTCAGCAAAAACCAGGATCAAGCATGGAAGAGATTTCAAGTCTCATGGCACAGTTGTCCAAGGAATTTGCTATGAAGGATTTGGGAAATGCGAAGAAAATTCTTGGGATGAGAATCAGCAAGGACAGGGCAAACAAGAAGTTGGAACTATCACAGGCAGAATATGTGGATAAGGTTCTGAAAAGGTATAACATGGAAAATGCTAAACTAGTTAGCACTCCTTTGGCAAGTCACTTTAGACTTTCCAAAGATCAAGCAACAGTCACAGATGAAGACCGTAAGTACATGGCTAGAGTACCTTACGCATCAGCAGTAGGCAGCTTGATGTATGCAATGGTCTGTACAAGGCCAGACATTGCTCATGCAGTGGGAGTAGTGAGCAGATTTATGGCAGATCCAGGCAAGGAGCATTGGGAAGGTGTTAAGTGGATTCTGAGGTACCTTAGAGGCACTAACGATGTGGCATTATGTTATGATAGTTCAGACATTCGTATTCAGGGCTATGTGGATTCAGATTTAGCAGGGGATATTGACAGCAGAAAGAGCACTACAGGGTATGTGTTTATTTTGGGCAGTGCAGCAGTCAGTTGGGTCTCTAGGCTACAGAAAATTGTAACCATCTCCACGACAGAGGCAGAGTATGTGGCAGCCACTGAGGCTTGCAAAGAAATGGTATGGTTGAGGAATTTCATGAAAGAAATTGGTAAGGAACAAGAAGGGGGTTCTCAGTTGTTCAGTGATAGTCAAAGTGCAATTCATCTTGCAAAGAATTCAGCTTTTCACTCGAGAACCAAGCACATCGACATCAAGTACCATTTCATTCGCTCACTTTTGGAGGATGGACAGTTCACTTTGGAGAAAATTCATACAAACAATAATCCTGCAGATATGTTTACCAAGGTGGTCACTGTGGAGAAGCTGAAGAAATGTTCAACTTCTATTTGTCTTCAAGACTAGAAGACAATGATTTCTCACACCAGCACTATTTGTTTTTTATGGAGGTGACAGCGGTTTCTTTCTCATTCAGATTAGTCTTCAAGTGGGAGATTGTTGGGTTTGTGAAGTCTGATCCACTCTGATACCGGGGGTTCGGGGGGCGGGCCCCCCGAGTTGGACGAGCAGTGAGATATATTAGTAATTTTCCGAATTGCGCCGAATTTTATTTCGGACCAAGGGTATTTTAGTATTTTTTTAGTGTAACCCTAGTAGGATATATTATCCCTTCTATGTGCAGCCGCAGTATGTTGAGAGCTGCGTTCTAAGATAGAAAATCTGTAACCCTATTTCTTGATTATAGTGAACTGGTGTGAGAGGCTGTGGATGTAGGCAATTTGGCCGAACCACAGGGTATATCTTGTGTCGTGATTTGTCTGTTTACTGTTTTCTGTGTGCGTTTGCATTGTGTGTGTTACAGGTCATATTCGCAACAAGATGTTTATGTCATGAAAATCAAGTCCAGTAACATGTTGACACGTGGAGTGCATAGGGCATTTACACTGTGAGATATGGATCGAGATACAGGAGCGTGACACATGGAAGAATTTAAATTGAAGACTTGAGCGCGAGCAGTTGGTTACTCAGCAAGGATTTGATTTAAAAGGTAACCGCTAGGACACGTGTCAAAGAGGGGAGGAGCAATTTCAAGTAACAGTTGGAGCACGTGATAGTTGGAGGGAGCAGTTACTTCGAAGGCTTATAAATAGAAGAAGAGAAGGGACAAAAAAAGACACCAATACAAAACCTTCATAATACACTTCTGTTGTTATCTTTTCTTTCTTTAGGAGTAGAATACCACTTCGAAGTCTTCTTCGTGGTTAGGATCTGTACTTTGTTTTTAATAAAAGTAGTTTCTTTCTTTGAAATTCCTTTACTGTTTTTAGTTTTAACTTAGTTTACTTAGTATCATAGATAGTTTAATTTCTCACTTTGCTATTGTTCATCATTCTAAATGATAGAAGTCCTTTTAACTAAGGCATTTGCATGATCACAATTGGCCTGGTGAAGCGCAAACCCATGAAAACTGTGGTTCGATGGGTCAAAAACTGAGTTAAACTCGAGAATTGGATTTGCTATAAAATCTCTTAAAAAAGTTAGAACCAAATATGGTTTTAGATTAAACTCGATACAATGTACTAATTATCAAATAGAGTATGAAGCCATAATTATGGGCTTGGAGACATTGCTAAATATGACTACATCTTCTATTGAAATGTATGGGGACTCTCAATTGGTTACTAACCAATTAAAAGGAGAATTTAAATGTATCAGTCCATTACTGTTCTTTTCTTTTTATTTTCTTTCTTATCCATCTTATGTTGTTCATAAGCTCTGTGCCTTTAATTACAGGAGGCCATAGTTAGTTCACTTGATAAGCCTAAAGCTAATACTATACAAGTCCTCATTCCCATCCTCACTGCAGTGATTGGTTTCTGTGCCGAGACATACTTCTCGTTAAGTATATTTACTTATTCTGAATTATATACAGTCAGTTCTAAAGAAAGCGTCCTCTCTTTATTAAAGAGAGGGTCTCTGTTGTGGCCGTCGGATCGTGCTTAAAGACTATAAAATGACAACATTGCCCTTAATAAAAACACGATCTGACGGCCAAAATCGAGGCCCTCTTTTTATTAAAGATAGGAGGCCCTCTTTAGAGATTTTTCGGAATTATATATATATATATATATAAGTAATTCAGTGGTCCATTTCAAGAAGTCTCTAGTGTGACGACCCGACTTCGTAAAGCCTCTCGCATATTCTTTTACCGCTTTAAAGCCTGATCAGGTGGGCTCCAATCAACGCTATTCCTGGATCTTCCATTTGTTGGAGTCACAGGATCAGGAATTGGTTGGCCTGCCTGATCCTACTTTTGCAATAAATTATTCATATGCCACTGACAGGGGAGGGGATAAATGCCAATCAGGAATCGGGAATGGGGCTTAATTTGAGAAAATTTTCTTCAAATTTATCTCATTGTTAGTGATACTATTCTCTGATTTTCTCCTTGGCTGCAGGTTTCAGAAAAAAAAAAATTTCCTCCATCTATGTATGACAAAACAACTGGATAAGTGGAAGAGGCACTCTTCTTCGATCACTTGTGTGATGAAGTGATTCAACAGGAAGTAAGTAGTGAACTGGTATAATATTTTGCCTGTCAAAATATTACAGTGGAACAATCAGAGTCCTATGTAGACGGTTAAGGGCTATAAAAGTCCATGTGTGATTCGTCGATTCGAAGTAGAAATGGAAAGATTCACATTTATGATCAGTTTTCTTCAATCTTACAAATGTCATCATTGGAAATAAAGCCAGTTCCCAGCAACTACTAGGGTGAATACTATATGTATCTTATCAAATATTGTTACCCGTGAACTTCGACTGATATAGAGATCGCCAAAACTAGTTTTTATTAGGAATGGTTTGTTAAGAAGCGCATGCAACTGGTAAGAGATAAGAGGGATTCGAATGGAGACTTTCCAGACTCACTAAGGAATACTTTAGGATCTTTCTAGCTTTGTGCAGCATATTTCTATAATCAACAGCTATTGCCCATGACACCAGTTCAGCTTCCACTTGGGCCGAAGTATACAAATTTGGTTTTGAGTGTGTTGAAAATTTCTCGACTAAAAGTTCAGTTCTGCTGGGTTTGGACCAACGTGGGACCAGAAGATTTCTTAATTGGATGTAGAGTAAAAGGAAGCATCTTCAAAATCCATACCCTTCTAAGTTTTACAGAAAGACGTGGAACATTGGATGGTTTAGTTATGTAGCGGCTGATACGTACAGCCATAAAGTACCTTGGTTGCCTGCCTCTCTTAGGTGCACGGGGATGTGTTCCTGTATTTTTCTATTTTTATTTTCCGCATGAGGAGGGGATCTTGTTCCTCACTTGCTTTTCTGTTGTTGCTAGCCAAAGGCTACCCATGTGTTGTAGGATAGTCACTTGCAATTTCTTTCTGCATGCTGGAGAAAAGTGTAATCATTTCTTATAAAAATGTTCTGATTTATTACTCTGCTTGCATATTCTAACCAGTTGGTCTTTCTAGAATCTAGGCAAGAGAATTTATGTTATGTTTATCTTGATATGTTACTTCTGTCTTAGGATGTTAATGGAAGGACAGCTGCGTAGATCTGAAGCGAGCTAATGATATATCATCAGCACCACCACGGAGGAGCTTGTAATCAAGGCTAGACAGGGTGCTAGTAGTCCTTGAAGCCACCACTACATGGAGAGTGGAGACACCCACTCTTTTACCTCTTGCAAATGTACCACTTAATTGACATTCGATCTGTAATTTTGTTTAAAGCATTCAAGACTGATATTTCACAATGTATTCTCTTTCATCTTTCCTCTTGTCCTCTTACTATATTATCAAGCATGGTACAGATTTCCCGTTCTTCTAACAAAATCTGTCACCTAGTTTGCAATATCACTCTGACAACCCTAGCAACTACCTACATAAAGAGGCCGCCTAAGAATCGGAAAAAGGGATGAACCACACACGGCTTTTGAGACTCAGCACTACACCAGAATGCTGCCAGTTTTCTTTTTTGAGTAAAGATGGGACACACCCAAACACACAACCTTTGGGACACAACCTAAATAATGTCTCTCCTGTGATGTCACTGGATCCCACAGTGACACAGGAGAGACACATTAATTAGGTTGTGTATTTGGGTGTGTCCCAAGTATTACCCTTCTTTTTTCACCTGTATTATCACTTCCATCGATACAAGATACTGTAACTACATCAGCCTGAATCCAAGCTGAGTTTCAAGCAACTGCTTTACGGCTCACTGTTGTTTCAGTTTCGATGGACGGAACACGCTAACCAGTACTATTTGCATCGAGAGTAGATGAAGCATTCAAACTTGACCAAGTCAATCTCATACACCACAAAAACATAGAGAGTGAGAGCAAGATAGAGGAGTACAGGTCCACAATGTTGACACTTGACATAAGACTTTTCATGGAGAATTATCTAAAAGTACACAAGCTGCCCCACTCGTATAAGAAAATACCTGTGGTCCAAATACCTATTTAGAAGAAAAAAGAAAAGAAAAATTGAACCTCACCAGCCATGACACCCTGCCATATCTAAGTCGCTTCTGCAACAAGCTCTGAACTTCCAGCACTAACTCACCTATTAGCCATAGACAAAATCATAAAACTTGGAGCTTCAACACAAGCAAGCAAGGTTAACCAGTTGCCTCTGCTACACTTGCCGTGCGTGATCTCTTCCTTTTCCTACTTCTGGTTCTCACAGTTTCACCATCCTTACTTTCCTGCATCCAAACTTCCACTATTATCAAAAAGACAAAGCAACAAGGACTGCACATAACATAAGGGCTTCTATTAGATAACCAAAAAACTAGCAAAACCGGTGGTTCTCATTTACAACGGTAGGTTTTCTAAAATTCTAAGCAGAACAGAATTTCCAGAACAATTAGCCTACAAACTACAATACTTGTAGGGAAAATGCTATAAAGCTAAAGCATTGTTGTACAACCATATTTTGATGTTTAAAACTAGACCATGTATAGAGGTCACACCGATAACAAACCACATGGCCAATCTTTCCCCAACTTGAGTCTTAGCCAAGTTAGCCAAGCATAGAGTGGGTATCAGAGGGAAGGGAAGGGAAAAGGAGGGAGGGGGGGGGGGGGGGGATCATGAGGGTTTGATTTTGAAATATCCCAAAGCACAGTCATTAAGTGTACCAGTTAGTTGTCTTCTTCTTTTCTGATAACTTTAAGTTTTAGTATAACACCACAACTGCTAGATACCCAAGTCTCACCAAGGCATCAGCTACTTGAAGGATTTTAAGCACCATTTTGGTCTTCGATTCCAGTAGGCTTGAACCTTTACATACAGAACAATCTTTCAGGTCAATGCTAGAAGCGAGACATGTAGCCTGGTTCTAAATTGGCCAAAAATGGGAGCTTTGAACTCATCTATACGTTGATTGCTGCTTAAAATGATAAATAGATGTAAAGCTGCACGAGAAAATTTACGCCCATGGAATTCAATCCTCAGACTGAACGCAGATATGCCCAGAAAGATGAAACCAGAAATTGTGTATATACCCTTAGGACAGCATTCTGGTGTAGCCATGAGGTGGCTGAAGCTCTCACGCCTATAACCACTCAACCAGTCGTAGAAGAAAATGTTGCACACAAATCTCCTCTCTAACAGTACATCTATGTTACATGGACTCTTCTAAATAGGAGAAGTACCCGTGTCGACACGACTCTTTGCGGACATTGGTATGACACTTGGGTAGGATCCTTCTAGTGTAATTTAGTGTAATTTTTAGCCAAGAAAGGCAAAGTACCCGTGTCAGATATGGCAATCATATCCGTGTCCTCCGGACACTTTGAAGAGTCCGTGTAACATAGCAGTACATACATTAGATAAGCCAATTTATACCATATCCATCTCCCTTTACACTAGTGTGTGTACATTACTTCCTCCATTAATGTAAATGTGCACTTGACAAGTCGAATGAAGGAATACCATTCAAACGGTTGGACTCACACCACTGCCGTTGTGGCCAAGTGGTATGTCCTGACTCTACTGCTAGTTCCCATCCTAGAGGGTAGTGTTCAAGACTGGAGTCATCTTTGGGAGGGGATTTTCCAGCCTATGGGACGGATGAGCGGAAAAGACTAACAAAAATAAAAACTAGACTCACCACTTAGAATAAAGTTCGAGCCTAGTGAATTTCTGTACATTTCTATATTTACTTGATGCAACCGTTGCACAATGTACGTTTGTATTTGTAGCATAATTAGTGATGCATAAATTAGGATATTAGTCCACTGGCTTATTCTGACAATGCTCAAGGGATGTATGTACCAATAACCCCATAAAAATGCAAGTCACCACTATATTTATTATTATAATTATTATTAAAAAAAAAAGTTTACTAATTCTTGAATATTCGCAAATTCCTCACAGTATCTAGTCTTTCAGATCGGAAACTCAAGATTCAGTCAAAATAAAAAAGGACGTTGCATAAACAATTTAAATTCATGCAGCTGACCCCAAAATAATGGGTAAATATCACCTAGCTCCCCTGAGGTTTGGCCTTAATACACATACCTCCCTTCACGTTTCAACAATCTCACTTACCTCCCTCCCTTATTTTTTAATTTTAGTATCGAAATCCCCCCTCCCCTTCACGTTTCAACAATCTCACTTACCTCCCTCCCTTATTTTTTAATTTTAGTATCAGAATTAGGGGTGGCAATTTTTGACACGACAACCCGTTTTATAGAGACAACCCGAACACGACACGACACGACACGACATGACACGATTAATTTAAAATAGTTTGTATTTTTGATGAATAGCACTCGAAACTAAAAATCAAAGTCAAAGCACATAACCCGATTAATGACACGATTATGACACGAGAACCCGAATTGCCACCCCTAATCAGAATCCCCCCTCCCTTCAATAAGTTGTTAGAAAATTTAAGGGAATCTAATACTAAAATTCAAAAATAAGGGAGGGAGGTAAGTGAGATTATCGAAACGTGAAGGGCAGTAAGTGTATTAAGGCCAAACCTCAGGGGAGGTAGGTGATATTTACCCCAAAATAATTTGGGACAAGTCTTATTTAGTTTAGCTGTGTTTCAAAGAAATATTTCCATTTCGGTGGACTTCATTACTAGTATGAGGTTTGACAAAGAAAATATGGCTTCCATAATGACATATACTGGTTATTGACAGGCTGGATTTTTTTAGATGAGATTCTATGGAAAACACTCATTTGACTTGATAGCCTTCAGCACTAATGCCACAAGCATTGTGCCTTCAGTCAAGTGACCGAAACTCTCCAAGACACTTATATGACAACTAGTTTAACCACACGTGTGTTGCACGAGAATAATTCATTGGGAAAACCAATTAAGAGCCTCAAGGAAAGAAATACAGAGAACACTCGAGTAAAGAAGAATTAATACAACTACAAACATAGTATAATTCATTGGGAAACAAAACTCTAAATACTATTGAGTTATCCTCACAATATTACAATTTCAAATTACACTCAATTGTAACTACTCAAAAAAAAGAAAAAAGAAAACTACACTCAAATCTCTATAAAAACATTGCTCGACAATTATTTTTGGAGATATTCTAAATTACCTGAATATCTAGCCTACTACATATCCAATCTACATGTTTCTAAATGGACAATAACAAATGGGTAATACTTGGGGCACAACCTTCATACAACTTTCATACAACCTCCCCAAAAGATGTGTCTCTCTCTTTCCTGTGTCACTGTGGGGTCCAGTGACATCACAGGAGAGAGATAGACACATCTTTTGGGGAGGTTGTATGAAAGTTGTATGAAGGTTGTGTCCCAAATATTACTCATAACAAATCCCTGCAGCACAATAGTATTTTTCGAAAGATGATGAAAAGTAATACTCCATCCGTCCCATTTTATGTGTCCAACTTTGGGAAACATTTTAATGGGACATAATGATTGCCATTCACATGGCATGGAATTAGCTTAAAAGTTCCAAAATAGCCTTACTCTGTTTTTTCTTTCCTTTTACTTTTTGTTGGGTAATTTCAAAATCAATAAGGGCAATTTTGAAAGTAGTTAAAAATTTATCATGGAATATTTTTTGAGGACAATAGTTTTGGGACGGCCAAAAAAGGAAAGATGGACACATAAAATGGGACAGAGGGAGGAGCATTTTTCGAAAGGAAACTTTAGTATGCTCATTTCAACAAGGTAGTAATAGCTTTTTTTGTCTATTTAAGATGGAATACAATATTTTCCTATTACCTTCATGCGGTATGGTATATAGCAAATTCAGTTTTATATGTAGAGCAATTTATGTCAATAAGACTTGTAGTCAATATCAAACTTTTTTCTTTTAGCTTTTGGGTTTGCACTCCACATTTTTTATTTATACGAGTTACGGATATTTCCTACTCGGTAACTATAATCATACGAGTAATGCTATGCTTCCAAAAGCGCTGTCATTTGTACTATAGGCAATGATATATGCTACCACCACTCACTGCCACAACATGTACAAAACAATCATTAAGCCATTTGGGAACGAAGGTTAGGATTCAAATTTGGACAACATAGCATTATTCTAATCCGATCTTTCTGTTGACAAATCTATTTAGTCAAACTTAGGGTTAAACAATGTGTTTCACCCTTTTATATTATTAAGAATAATAAGAAGGCAGTATTACAATGAGGCCCATAGACAAAACATAACAAATAAATACAAGGAAATAACTTCTAACACTCCCCCTCAAGCTAGTACAAATATATCTCTCAATCCCAGCTTGCGGAGTACATCATGAAACTGTCTACCCCCAACTCCTTTAGTAAGAACATCTACGAGTTGATCACTTGAGGTTCTCTTTAATGAAATGCCTGTCAATCTCTATTGCTTAGTCTTGTCATGCTGCACTGGATTATGTGCAATATTAATTGCAGACTTATTATCACAATATAGCTCCATTGAGTCACCCGGCTCAAGTCTCAAGTCCCTCAATAACAACTTTATCCATAAAAGTTCACACACCTTGGGACATGGCTCTGAATTCGGCCTCTGCGCTGGATCTCGCCACAACATTTTATTTCTTACTCCTCCAAGTAACGAGATTACCTCCCACAAACGTGCAATAACCCGAGGTAGATCTCCTATCTGTCACAGAGCCTGCCCAATCAGCATCAGTGTATGCCTCTACTCTGTGATGGCCATGCCTTCCAAAATATAAACCCTTACCATAAGCAGACTTCAGATACCTCATAACTCTGTAAACAGCATCCATGTGTGACTCCCAAGGAGCATGCATGAACTGATTTTGTTTCTTACTCCTCCAAGTAACGAGATTACCTCCCACAAACGTGCAATAACCCGAAGTAGATCTCCTATCTGTCACAGAGCCTGCCCAATTAGCATCAGTGTATGCCTCTACTCTGTGATGGCCATGCCTTCCAAAATATAAACCCTTACCATGAGCAGACTTCAGATACCTCATAACTCTGTAAACAGCACCCATGTGTGACTCCCGAGGAGCATGCATGAACTAACTTACCACGCTCACCGCAAATGCAATATCAGGGCGTGTATGAGATAAGTGTATGAGATAAGTAGATAAGCTTCCTAACCAGTCTCTGATATCTCCCACTGTCTATCATTGTTCCACTACTATCATCACTCAACTTTTGGTTAGGCTCTATAGGCGTATCACACGCCTTACTTCCAAGCATTCCAGTTTCACTCAAGATATCAAGAACATACTTCCTTTGAGAGATGAAGATTCCATGTTTGGATCTCGCAACTTCAATCCCCAAAAAATATTTCAGTTCACCCAGATCTTTTATTTCAAACTCCTTTGCCATATACTCCTTAAGTCGCTGCATTTCCTCAACGTCATCTCCTGTGAGGACAATATCATCCACATATACAATAAGAGCAGTAATCTTAACCTGTGAAGAGTGCTTAATGAACAAGGTATGATCAACTTGACTTTGTTTGAATCCATATCTACACATAGCATGTGTAAATCGCTCAAACCACGCACGTGGAGACTGCTTAAGGCCATATAGGGACTTTCTGAGCCTGCACACACGCACATGGAGACTGCTTAAGGCCATATAGGGACTTTCTGAGCCTGCACACCTTCCCTTCGGTCTTAGGACTCTCAAAACCAGGAGGAATGTCCATGTAAACCTCTTCCTCCAATTCGCCATGTAGGAATGCATTTTTCACGTCGAATTGATGAAGTGGCCAATCGCAGTTAGCAGCAAGGGATAACAGGATCCTAACAGAGTTCATCTTCGCTACAGGAGCAAAAGTCTCCTGATAGTCCACTCCATAAGTTTGGGTGAAACCCTTGGAGGCAAGACGGGCTTTAAATCTCTCTACAGTACCCTCGGCTCTATGCTTTACCGTATACACTCACTTGCATCCCACAGTTCTTTTGCCCATAGGTAGTCAACTCCCCAAGTACCATTTTTATGAAGAGCTTTCATCTCCTCATCCATGGCATGTTTCCACTTGGGATCATTGAGAGCATCCTGAACATGATTAGGGACAGAAACAGATGCAATATTTGAAAGAAAAGCACGATAAGCAGAAGACGGGTGAGAACATGACACAAAATTGGAAATAGGGTGTTGAGTATAAGATTTAACACCCTTACGGACCACAATAGGAATATTGAGATCATCAAACTCTATAGGTAAGGATTTATCTGAGTTACCTGACGAAGGGGCCTCACTAGTTGGAGTAGATGGCAATGGGAAGATAGGAGTAATGGCCTCAACCTCTTTGCTCTTTCTCTTACTCCATGTACCCTTGGAGTAAACTAACAACTCTTTCTGCTTTGGTGTTTCTTGTCCCACTTCCAATAATTCTCTCTGCTTGGGAGTGGTAGGTTGTTCCTCCTTCACAACAACTTTCTCACCCCCTAAGACTTCCTCACCCTCAAGGACCACTTTCTCTATCTCCGGAAGTAACACCGGGAACGTATTCCCAAGAACCTCTTCACTGGACTTCTCCCCCTGAAGAACAATAGGGGAATCAGAAAAGAAAGAAACAGACTCATGAAAAGTGACATCCATAGAGACATACCACTTCCTAGTCTGAGGGTTATAGCACTTGTACCCCTTTTGAGTAGGGGAGTAACCAACAAAGACACAACGAATGGCACGAGGATCGAGCTTTCCACGTGTGGGAGAATGGTTATGGACGAAGCAGACACACCCAAAGACACGAGGAGGAATAGGGAAAAGAGGAGGATTGGATAGGAGTTCAATGGGAGACCGCTTATTGAGGACTTGGGTTGGTAGCCTATTGATGAGATACGCAGCAGTTAGAACTGCATCACCCCAATAGATTTTAGGAGCATTTGCTGAGAATAACAAAAAATGAGCAACATTAAGCAAGTGACGATTCTTGCGTTCTGCTACCCCATTTTGTTGTGGGGTGTTAGTGCAAGACGTCTGATGAACTAGTCCTTTGGAAGAAAAAAAATCTCCTAGACCAGAATCAATATATTCTCCCCCTTGGTCAGAATTCAACACTTTGATACCTGTCCCAAACTGAGTCAAAACCAATTGATAAAAACTTTTGAAAATAGAAAAAACTTCTTGTTTTTCTTTCATCATATAAAGCCACTTGGTGCGTGAATAATCATCAATAAATGTAACAAACCAACGATGACCTTTTAAGGACACCACACGCGATGGACCCCACACATCAGAATGCACTAAAGAAAAAGGCACTAAACTTTTATTATAACTCGGAGCAAAAGTCGTCTGATGATGTTTCCCAAGTTCACACGACTCACATAAATATCCAGAAACAGCTTTAATGAAAACTAAAGAAGGAAACAAATGCTTAATTAAATTAAACGATGGGTGTCCTAATCTCTTATGCCAAAGTAAAATGTCCTCAGACTTATTCTCAGAAACTGTAGTGTGATGAGCTCTCTTGCTTCCAACATCCAATAAGTAAAGGCAATGCTCCTCTCTACCACTGCCAATCGTCCTCCGTGTGGTAAGATCCTGAAAAACACAATGTGAAGGGAAGAAAGTTACACTACAGTTAAGATCACGAGTGATACGACTTATTGATAAAAGATTAGAGGTGAAACTCGGAACATGTAAAACTGAGGACAAAGACAAAGATGGAGTAGCATGTATGACGCCTTTCCCTGAAACAGAGGAAAAAGTACCATCAGCAATACGAATTTTCTCTTGATCTGAATATGGAGTATACATAGAGAATAAATCTGATGAGCTAGACATATGATCGGATGCACCTGAATCAATAATTCAAGGGAATGAGGAGTGAGATAAGCATGCTCTCATAGAAGTGACTAAATTACCTGTCTCTGCAAATGAAGATGAGGCACCTGTGGAAGTAGACAGGGCACGACGAGTCATCAGAATACGAAGAGCATCAAACCCCGCAATGCATCCTCATACTCAATGGTAGACAACGGTGTTGAAGAAGGCATAGAAGATGAAGTAGTCTGGTCACCTTGTCCCGAATCTGCAACATCAATCACCTCGGTATGATGTGCCCTAGAATTGCCTCCACGACCACCAGGGGGACCAAAACGACCTCCAGATCGACCTCCACGACCCCCAGGTGGACGACCATGAAGTCTCCAACAAGTAGCCCTCGTGTGTCTAGGGCGATTGCAGTGATCACACCACTGCTTAGCCTTATCAGAAGAATCTGCTCCACCCGTAGAATTAGCTCCATGTAGCTGTGGAGTCCCCCCTTTCAGAGGGGTGGAAACAAGAGCGCAACGCTCAGTAGGTGCAATTGGAAGCATAGCGGATCTGCGACTCTCCTCATTTTGCACATATGCAAAGGCCTCCGGAAGACTGGGAAGAGTATCCATCCCAAGAACTCGACTGCGGACAGCATCATACTCTGAGTTAAGTCCCTGAAGGAACTTGAAGACCCTTTGCTACCCAATAAGCTTCTGATACCCCGTAGAATCGGTAGGGCAGATGGGGTGATAATCTTGAAGATGATCCACACGTTGCCAATGAGTGGTCAGAAAAGTGAAGTATTGAATCACTGTCATACACCCTACTAGAGCGATCAATCAATCTCGTCAACTCGAACTCCTGAGCGTAATTTCCTTTACGATAATAAGTCGAAGCAACTGTCTCCCAAATATCATGAGCTGTTTTCATTCCCAAAAAACCTTCACCAATTTCAGGAATCATCGAGTGAATATGCCAAGTCATGATGATAAAATTCTCAATATCCTACTGTACATATTTAGCATCAGTAGGATCAGGTGCCTGTGTTGTCACATCAACGTATCCCATCTTCCCTTTACCCCTCAAAAAAAGCAGCATTGACTGTGACCATGGCAAATAATTCTGACCAGTGAACGGGGATGTGGTGATTTTTAGGTTTGGGTTGTCTGAGGGAGCTACAAACGAGCTCAGAAGTTGTAGCTGTTGTGAACTTCCAGATGACAGACTCTTACTCTTATCGTCGGCCATAGTTCCAACACACAAAGCAGACACCCACAACAATCACAAAAATTAGGAAGGATACGATGGACTCTGAACCAGCACGATCTCAAAACATATCAAAGAATCAGTTCGAGACTAACAATGGTCCATAAGGGGACCTGAAATAGATGGTGAAATTAAACTTCAATCAAACCCGCACAGATGGAGCAATCGTGGTAGTGAAAGGAAAGATTTGGATGAGGAAAAAAGGAGAGTTAGAGGAGGAAAACTATGCCAGAATGTGCTGGGAGGTTCGGCTAAGGCTTAGAGGCTGTCGGGTAGTGAATGGTGGTGGAGATGGTGGTGTCGCAGGCTGGTGGAGGGTCAATGATGTGCGGCTAGGGCTGGGCTGATGTAGGAACAGGTGGCACAGGGTAGGGGAAGGGTTAGGTGCTGCGACGCAAGGTAGGGTTAGGGCTAGAGGCTGCGGTGTAGGGTAGGAGTAGTGCTGGAGGCTGCGGCTGGTCTGGGTGGAGATGTGGTGGTTGGCGCAGGTTCTGGTGGTGGTGAAGTGGCCGGCACAGGCTAAGGTTATGGCTGTGAGATGGTGGAGAGGAGAGGAGGCGTTGATACCATGTTGACAAATCTATTTGGTCAAACTTAGGGTTAAACAATGTGTTTCACCCTTTTATATTATTAAGAATAATAAGAAGGCAATATTACAATGAGGCCCATAGACAACATAAAAAAAAAAAAATACAAGGAAATAACTTCTAACACTTTCAATTGCAAACCAGGATCTGGATGTAATCCAAGTATATACATATATCAAAGTTTCGCAAATTTTCACCAAACAATGTGATAAAATCCTAAAAACAAACAAAAGCAGCACATACCTGAATTTTTCTTCAGGATAATCCTTTTTCACATAAACATAAAGTTCTAAGGTTTCATCATCATGTTAACTAATGGAGTCACTGCTCTAAACTAAAAAGACTTCATTAAACTTTTTAAAATAAATTACATCCTAAAATAGTAGAATTAAAACAAATCTAATCAAGTCTACGGAAAACTTGTAGGAATTGGGAACAAAAAGTGACAAATAGAAACCCAATAGAAGGGAAAAAAAAAGGAAGTCGTAGATAAGAGAGAGAGAGAGAGAGAGAGAGAGAGAGAGAGAGAAGACAACAAAAAAAAATTTGATATTGAAAATAGAAAGTGATTATAACAAAATAGGTGTAGTTGATTTGTACCAAAAAAAAAAAATAAGAAAGGGATTGAAGTGCTAAGAAATTGTGAACGGACCAAGAATAAAGTAAATTTTTTTTATTTTTTTTATGCACTACACAAGGGGAGGTGGTGCTCTCCCAACCTATAAACCTCCACCCCATGAAACTCGAACCTGTAACTACTTGCAGGTAAGATGGAATCCCTTACCACTGGGCCATCTCTTGGTCTCAAAGTAAAGGTTATTAGAATGCTAAGAAAATCACCAATTATTGTCACATCGTATGGTACAAATGTTGAGTCATTAGGAACCAAATTTGGGATTCAAATTTGGAAGCATAGCATTATTCTAATGAAAATTCTACCTACATCCGCCTATTTTGCTCTTTACACCGACTTACTCTATATCCGCTACTCTAATTTAAATTTAAATAATTTACTCTCTACACCCACATTAATCCTCAAAAAAAACCCTAATCCTAAAAACTCCCAAAATCTTAAATTACTCTCAGATACCTCTCCTTCCACATATTTATAGTGCTTATATACACCATAAAAATGAAAATTTAGGAACCAAATTTGGGATTCAAATTTGGAAGCATAGCATTATTCTAATGAAAATTCTACCTACATCCGCCTATTTTGCTCTTTACACCGACTTACTCTATATCCGCTACTCTAATTTAAATTTAAATAATTTACTCTCTACACCCACATTAATCCTCAAAAAAAACCCTAATCCTAAAAACTCCAAAAATCTTAAATTACTCTCAGATACCTCTCCTTCCACATATTTATAGTGCTTATATACACCATAAAAATGGCTGTCTATCTAGGCCGTGAAACATCACGTATTCACGTGTATTCACTATTGAACTTGAAACATCACGTAAAATATTCAACAATCAGCGTCCTTAGACATCACATAAAATATTATAATTTTATATTCCTCTACCGAGAAAGGAACTTTGTGAGAACGTCAACGACCCTTCTAACTTCGTGAGAACATCAACGATCCTTCTCATGCCCTTGGTCCTAGAGTTCCTGATTTGGTTTATATGATATTAATGGCCACTCTTGATTCGGAGAAAGAGAGTCTAGGCAACTTTAAATGACGTCGGTAGAGGCAAATTCGTTTCATGCATGTGTATGTATTTCTATGTGTATATTAGTGGAATATTGTAGAGATTTAATTATTGTGTTTTATAGAGGTGGATGTAGAGAATATTTATTTTTGGTGCACTTTTATTTATTTGTCCATATATGTCATTTTTTTATAGAGATATAATTGTAATGATAGAAATTCATTAAAGGTGGATGAAAAGAGTACACCTCAAACCTATGAAGACAGACGCGGGTGCGGGGATTCGGGTGCGGGGATTCGGGTGCGGGGACGCGGGTGCGGGGAGCTCAGCAATTTTCCCAAAATCAAGAGTGCGGGTGCGGCGGGGTACTTGTATAAAATATTAAAAATATATTTTTATATAATACTATATATGAACCATTAAAGCACTACACTTTTTCCTAGCAATAAAATTATAACTGTATAAAACTATAAGTTCAAACTACAAATAATTTAATACCAAAGAAAACAAAAGTAACATAATTGACAAAAGTAACAAGAGAAAGAGAGACGAAGGACAGAGAGAAGAACGAGAGACAGAGATAAAGAGAGAGACGAAGGACAGAGAGAGAGACGAAGTATATATATAGAGAGAGAGAGAGAGGGAGAGACTAACCTGTGTGAAGTCGATCGTCTCTATCGAAGACGGGAGTGGAGTCGATCGTCTATGCTTCTTCTCCCTCTTCGACAGGAGTGGAGTCGATCGTCTATGCTTCTTCTCCCTTATTTCCTTTCTTTGGTTGGACATTGCTGAGTCTGAGTGTCGTCTGTCTCTCTTTAGGATAACTAGGGCTTTCTTTTATTTTGTACAATTTATTTTTTGGACCCCTAAGTTTATCAAAATATGTTTTTAAACCCATTTTTTTTTTCCAAAAATGGCCCCCCTGCACCCCCCTTACGTGTCCCTCCGTGCACCCGCACATGTCCTTACCGCCCCGCTTCAGTAAACCCTCCCCCCGCCCCCGCCCCCGCCCCCGCCCCCGCCCCCGCCCAGCCCCGCCCCGCATAGTGCTCTCCCCGCCCCCGTCCCCGCCCCGTCCCGATTATGTTTTTTTTTTTTTTTTTGGTACACAAATTGAAAAAGCAATTTTTTTAATGCATTTTTTTCTCTAATAGTGCAGTTTTTTTTTAACTTACCCAATTAGTTCCCTAATAGTGCAGTTTTTTTTTTTTTAAATGGTAATACACAACTATTGAGGGGTAAAAATATAAATACAAGTATATTTGGGGCGGGGCGGGTTTTTTGACCCTACCCCGACCCCGACCCGACCCGACCCCAACCCGGGTTTTGAAAACCTCCCCCATACCCGCCCCTAACCCTATTAAGCCCCCCCCCCCCCCCCCCCCCCCATACCCTACCTATTAGGGGCGGGGCGGGGCGGGGCGGGGCGGGGAACCCGGAAAACCCACCCCATTGCCATCCCTAATGGAGATTATAGCAAACAACTTATTATCAACTTGTTTAAACTTAAAATGTCATTCAAATATTTTAGTATGGACTAAATTTTAAAATGTAATTCAAATATTTTAATAAAATACCCTATTATAGGTTAACTGCTTATTTCTAATTCATATGTAAAAATTAAAATTCTAAATAAATTAATGACATTCTAACTTTGCTTGTTTCTAATTTGTATGTTAACCTCTAAATAAATTCATGACTTCTTCTAACTTTACTTTCCTTGCATTGTGTACATGACACTTTTAAAAAAGCAATAATACTTTCGTAAAATGGGACTGTACGTGTCTAATCTTATTTTTAAATTTTGGACATGTTATTTTCTTTGCAAAATAATTATTCATAGTCTTCAAATTGATCACACGCATACACACACAAACTAAACTTTAATTTTCTTCAAGAATAACATCAAAATTGGTATGAAAAAATTAGGGAGCAATTTTCTTCTAAGATAAAAATGTAACAATTATCAAATATAGTATCTAACTAATTAATTAACAGAATAAATTTGTTGAAATCACCACAACGTTAGCCGATATTTGTTAATATGGTTTTTAATTAAAATATTTGAATTACATTTTAAAATTTAAACAAGTTGATAATAATTTGTTTGCTACGTTTGGTATTATCTCCATTGTTATATTTAAACAGCTTCTACCAAACCCCTTTGGTTTGCACAGAAAGGAATCCAGCAGAGGAAACTCATTCCCTAGAATCACTTTCTTAAGTTTGGTACATTTAAATGGTTTGGAATCCATATTAGAATTAATTCCAAATGGAAGTAGTTTCTCAGAAAAATAAGGAAACTCATTCCTTATCTAGAGGTGGTAACGAGATTCCTTTCCTTAGGAATTGAGAAAAAAAAGCTAAACATTAGAGATCTTCAACCAACTTGATCCTTATCTTTTGACCTTATCTAATTATTTTTAAAATTTTGATTAATTTATATTTTAAAATTTTGATTTTATTATATTTCAATTTTGTGATCTTATTGATTAATATATGTATATATAAACAATTATATATGTGTGTGTTAAATACATAGGGAGAATTTAGTTTACTTATTTAAATATTGTTTCAATTCCCAACTAAATTACAATAAACCAAACATTTGAATTGACATCTATCTTGTTTCCATTATCAAATTCATTATTTACCCAAACAATCTAATGGAAGGTAAAACAGATTCCTTTCCATGGATTTTGATTACTTGGAATCTATTTACTTATATACATTCCTTTTCATGCAAACCAAACGGGGCCTCGAGTGTTTTGCACTTTCATCAATTAGTGCACTTTCCCGTAGGTGATTTTCTTAACAACTTGTTTTTTTGGTATCAATTTTATGATAGAGTCGTCACTAAATATATACAACACCACCAAATTAATGCCCTTCTTTGGTAATTTTTTTTTTTTTGTACAAATTTTTTTACTAAATATATCAATTTTGTATTGTTTTTCCAAAAGTATCACACTACCACTTCTATTTTTCTCCTATTGGGTTTTTATATCCTATTAGTATACATATAACAGTTCCATAAAAATAAATAAAAAATAAAAAATAAAAACGAGGCCCTCGAGAGTGAATGCCCCATTTGTGCTAGACATTATTGCTCTTTCCGCAAGGGATGGTGCTGCCGTGGTACGTTTACTTCTAGTCTCTCTCTCTCTAAGAACAAACAAACACATAGTAATGTAAAGAAGTAGGTATTGCTTGGAGGAACGGATCATTTCGATAAAAACGCAACTTCCAAGGATAAAAATGCAAATCAATAGTAGTCTAAGACATTTAATTCTTAAGATTCTTGGTATCAGAAAAAAAAAATTCGTGTAGACAACTTGAAACAAATCCCTAGTCAATCTTACGGGAGAATAAAAACAAAGTTAAATGCAATTTGCATTCTGCTACAATCATCAATTGCAGCATATGATGAAGTTGATGGACAATCAATAGGAGATGAAGGTGGTATATTTTAGCCCAAGACAAATAGTTCATGGTGGATGTAAATTTATATACATATAGGAGGTGGTCCCAAACCCGGATAAAGAGGAGGGTTAGTGCATTAGGTAGCTCGACAGCCAGCACGCAATATGAATCCAAATACTTTCGCTATCTAGGTTCAATGATCAGTAGAGATAAAGAGATTGGTGATGACGCGACTCATAGAATTAAAGTAGGCTGGCTTAAGTGGAGGAGCGCTTCCGGAGTATTATGTGACCAAAGAATACCCGCAAAATTGAAAGGAAAATTTTATAGGACAGCTATTACGCCAGCTATGCTCTACGAGACCGAGTGTTGGCAACTAAGAAACAACAAATTAGCAAAGTAAGCGTAGCTAAGATGAGGATGCTAAGATGGATGTGTAGTAAGACTCGAAAAGATAGAATTAGAAATGAGTATATTCGAGAGACTGTAGGAGTGGCACAGATTGAGGATAAGTTGAGGGACAATAGACTTAGATGATTCGGCCATGTGCAACGAAAACCTATAGATGCACCTGTGCGAAAAAGTGATAAGATCGTAGTGTATGGAATGGTTAGAGGGAGAGGCAGACTTAGACTGACCTGGGAGTATGTAGTGCAACAAGACATGCGTATATGTAATTTAAAATGAGTATAAAGCTCTTAATCGTGCAGAATGGAGAAAAAGGATTCACACAACCGACCCCAATTGACCCCAATTGATTGGGACACAAGGCTGGGTTTGGTTTGGTTTGGTTTATAGGAGGCGCATATAATTAATTTAAAGAAACAAATGCATGAAAAACCAAACTTAACAATAAGGAAGAGAAACATTCATAAAAAAAAATAACAATAAAAAAAATTTGAACTTAATAACAAAGAAGATGAAGATCTTTAACATTTGTAATGTTCAAAGAAGAAGAAAAAAAAGAAAAAAAGATCAATCTATAAGATTGATAATGGTAATAAAATCAATAATAGTAGATAGAAGCCTACCTCAAAACCGTAAAGGAGAAATGTAGAAAAGTTTTAGAAAAAAGCATATAGAGAAAAATATAAAGAGTAAAAGACGTTTAGCTATTTCATCAAAAAAAAAAGGATGTTTAGTTATGTGGAGTCTTCGAGTTTAACAGTTTTAGTATAGGTAGAGTACTATAATTATAAGAATTAAGATTAAGATGTAATGGTTATTCATTGAGTCCACCAAAAGAAAAGGAACCAATAGGAAAGAAAGCCATAGAGACACACGTCAGGTGAAATTTATCATAGAGTCCTATGATGTTAGGTACTAAAGAAAGTATGAGCCAACCGAAAAATAAACTGAAAGAGTCCTAATTCATCAAGTTAACCCACACTTAATCTTATGATGATAAGAACTAAAAAAAAAATATGAGCCAACTGAAAAATAGAAATAGACTGAAAGATTCCTAATTCATCAAGTTAACCCACACTAACGTAGCAATTGTGAAGAAAAAATACTTTAAGGGTTGTTATTAGGTTGTAGGACTCTCATGGACGGTCCCAAAAAAGTGTCATACCAAACTTAATAAAAATCTAAGAAAAATCAAGTAAAAGTGCACCAATTGATATAAGTGTAAAACACTTATGGGGATCGGTGCACTATTATGTATATAATATAATATAATATAATATTATAGATTATAGATATAGATTAAGCCACTGCCATCCCCCTCTCACTGAACAGCCATTCTACATATAAGCCAGGGACTGTCAAGCCATAGTATGGTGTCTTTGAATATCACATAAAATCAGGAAAAAAAACTAGTGACCTGAAGCATTCGCAGAAAAAGAAAAATCACCTTTTTTAAAATAAGACTAGGGTTCATATGACTCTTTTTCTTCTTGCATGAGAGTGGGTTTGGACCCTGCAAAGTAAAATACAAAGATAAATTTCCCAGAAATATTGGGCAAACCAACATCACAAAAACAATTACAGTACTAAATTTGACAACAGTAAAAGACGAAAGATATAAAACATTAAATAATCACCAAACATCAACACCTAGTCTGATGCAGCCCACAAAAAGTTCAAGTAAAACCAAATCCAGAAGTAACAAATCATGTATATTGGTTAGTGTAGTGGGCTAAGGCTACACAGAAACATTAAAACACACGTATTCAGTCATCTATTAGATACATTCAACACATGTTAGTTACATTCCACCATGTCTCCTGATGTCAACCCCTCAGAAATGATGAGGTTCCCAGCATACCTTCCCCCTTGCTTTTGGGTTAGGAATTTAAATCCGAATATAAGTACACCATATCAATTTAAGGAAAAGCAGAGGGATAAAGAAATGGAACCAAAGAAATCGAAGTAATCAAGTGCGTAGGAAATTCTTAAATTCCAATATATCAACTAGACACTAAAGCATTCCCATTTGCATCATAACATTAGAGAGCTTCTTTTTCAAGAATGCAAAGAGAGCATCGGGACAAGCCTACGCCCTTCTTTCTATCAAGCATGAGGAAGAAAAGGAAGTGGCATATACTTGGGGAAACATGGTTAAGAAGAGGGATGACGTTAATTTCTCCATGTTCTGCCATTCATTGAAGAGCAGCTAAGCCCTCTAGGGAATCAAAACCCAAGACTTCTTGCTTTTGGCTTGCTATAAAAGGTTCCACTGCCTGTCCTCATCTAAACAAACTTTAGTCTTTAGGGATACAGTCTGTAGCTAGTTTCTACTGTCGATATAAAATCCTTGTTCCTCTATCCACTTTTCTAATAATAAACATGTATATTTCACTAGTATCTGTCGTAATTGTACATGTCATCCCTGTTTCTAACCACGTTCACAATTACACCCAGACAAGGCCATGAGGTTATACAAGAGGATGGCTTTTTCGCCTATTAAGTATGTACAAAAGCCAAACGGGAAGAATGGTTTTTTTTTTTTTTTTTTTTTTTTTAAAAAAAAAAAGAGGACTTAGAACAACAATCTAGTTCATTAAAGAAACTAAAAACAGAAAAGGTAGACATGTTCATAACCTTGGCTTTCTTTCTCTTGAACTGGGGTGTATCCTTCACAATTTTGTTTCTTGCAGTATTTGTCTTGAGAACTGCAGGGGTTAAATTTTGATCCCCATGGATTTCATTTGCATCAGGGGCATCCTCAGTGGCCAGCCTATTCGTTTTAGTCTTCATCTCAAACATTTTATACTCTAATTCAGTCATGCGTGAGCGTTGTTCTTCGGCAGATTTAACAAATTGGTGTTGGAATGTAGATGGTGGCTCAAGAAATAGGGCATTCCGTAAACCAAATATCACAGGGACACCTGGTATCTGCAGCCCCAAGTAATATGTTCATTAAAGCCCTTTCTTCATAATAGAGTATAGCACACACTAGCACGGCAAATCTGAGCTAGGGGAAATAACAAAGATCATTTTTTTTATACTATATATACTCCATATTTTTTTTATTTTTTTTTTTTGGGGGGTGGGGGGCAGGGGGGGGCCGCCGGCAACCATATACATGAAAAGAAAAAAGATGCAAACCTCCTCCTGGAAGTTCTTACGTAGATTAGCATCCTGAGTAGCAACAAAAAAGTGATCAGTATTGTTTTCCCCAATCACATCAGTTAGGCAAGCCACAGCACTCTTCCTTTTGTCATGGTCACATCTGAAGTTGAAGTTGAAGTTGAAGTTGTTTCACCACACCACCATAGTTAGTAGTTAGTTACAATAGAGAGAGACAG